>VDFB02089238.1:0-50483 GCA_007258455.2 Sequoia sempervirens | reverse complement strand
CTTCATGAAATTCATTTTTTTCCTTTTTAATCCTATAGCACACGAAGCATAGAATGTGACACATGTTTTAGATGCAAAAAAAGTGATACCATTTGAAAGCTATAGATGTTTTTGAATCATCCTATCAATCAGGACTTTAGTCGTAATTCAAATGGAAAATAAATAATAATAATTTATTAAATTCAAGGTAAAACATAATTTATATTGGTGGAAAGCTGAGAATCTCCTTTAAAAATCTTTTTCATTTCATCAATTTTGGGTTAAAAAAAATCGTCAGCCACATACCCTACACATACCCATCATATCACCACTTTTTGGCCCAACATGATCTTGCACATACCCATATACTAATTCAAAATAGAAATGTGGAAGACATCATGTATGTGTGACATGCTAGGTGATAGAGCTAAGTGGTAGGCTACTACTCCTCCTCTCTCCAAAATGTCAAATGGACCAACAAATTGAGGTGCCAAATTATAATATTTTCCATAATAGATAGGGCTCTTATGAGGTTACACCCTCATAAAGACTCTATCTATGAAGAAACTGTGGTCAACTCTCTTATTATCAACATACTTCTTTTGCCTATCTTGAGCCTCTTGCAAATGTTGTCTGATCAAATCTACTTGTTACTCCATCTCCTAGAGAAACTTAGGATCAATAGCAACCATTTCTTCAATGTGATCCCAATTGAGAGGAGTCTTTCATGGTCTACCATACAACACATGGTAAGGAGGCATAACTAATGAACTATATAATGACTATTGTTATAAGAAAACTCTACTAGATACAAATACTCTTCCCATTTGGACTAATGATCTATAACATACATACACAAAATATCCTCTAAGACCTAATTAACCCTCTCAATTTGTCCATCGGTCTCAAGGTGGTATGTAGTGTTAAAGTTAAGTTGTGTCCCTAGAGCCTATTACAAAGATGTGCAAATAACAAATAAATAGTGAAACCTTTCTTAGACTAGAGGAATCAAGAGAAAAAATTAATTGTGTAAGATGTTGAAGAGACATTAGGTAGTGAATTCTTTGATATTCATTTTCCTAGATATAAAGATAGAGAAATGAGATTAATGAAGAAAAAAAAGTGTCCATGACAAATAAAACCTCTAAAAGAGAGAGAGAGAATCAAGAACAATAAATAAGTTAGGAGGAAGGATAAGACATAAACCAAAAATAAAAACACTTTCAACTCCTACAAATATGATCATAAATTTGGAATAAGTTTCTTATATTGGAAAAGACACCAATTATACTTGAAAGCACCCTTTTATCTTGGAATCTCACTAGAGTAAGGATGACATTGATGATGACCACAGTTGATTATAATTTTTTTTTTAAACCCTTAGAGATGAATCCTTAGCATGGTATATCAAAGAATGCTCAAAACATGATAAAAATTAAGAAGAATTAAGTGAATTATTTTTTCACAAACTTTTACTCCCCTAATGATCCAACAAGCCAAAGATTATGATAGTCGACCTCAACAACTACTCATGTGCTTACATTTAAACAAATAAGCTTGCACAAAAGGAAAGGACACCAAGTGTTGTCACATAAGATATATGTCTAACACCATGAGCTTACAAAACCACATCCCTTCATTTATTTTTTAGTATTAATACTAGGTATGTGCAGGATCATGATAGGCCAAAAAGTGGCAATATGATGGGTATGTGGCTGACAAATTTTTTTAAACCCAAAATTGATGAAACAAAAAGGGTTTTTAAAGGAGATTCTCAGCTTTCCACAAATATAAATTATGCTTTACTTTGAATTTAATAAGTAATTATTATTCATTTTCTATTTAAATTACGACTAAAGTCCTGATTGAAAAAATCTGAGAAGCTTTCAATAGCATCACATTTTTGAATCCAAAACATCACATACATCTCTATGCTTCAAGATAATTATAGGATTAAAAAAATAAAATTTAAATTTCTAAGGAAATTTGGACTAAGTTAAGGTGGTTAGACATATGAGTTTTTATATTTTTAAAAAGTTGTAATAAAAATTCATAATTAATTATTTACTTGGAAAAAATTACAAAAAAATATGCATCACATTGTGGGACATGAGTCCTTACTTAAATATAAAATCTTATAAAAAAATATTATAATTTTATTGTGGTTAGGTGGTCAGACTGACACCTACTTCTTATTTTTTCCCTAAAATTTAAGTACTACTACATTGAAATTTCAAATTTTCACCAAATAGATTTCCTTTTTTTAAATAAAACTAGTAGTTTAGAAACTACATTCAATTTTCTACAAATTCTATTCTTACATATTTTTGAAATAATATAGATAACTTATTCAAATTTTTACGTCAAGTTGCCTAACTCTAATTTTTCTGATTTTTTTGCCATTTAAGGGCATGGTTTTCCATGATGATCCCGCACATACCGTACCATTTTTTTTCAATATTAAATATTTATTAATGTACAACCCACACATAAATATTTATGCCAATGTTATATACAACATACAAAATGTCTCTAAAAATGTCTAACTCAGGTTATACACATATTCTTATATTCCTTAAATGGACCACAAATAATATTAATTTTATATTATAAAGATTATACAAGATGACCGAACCTTTCCCCAATAATTTTCACATACATTTTACTTGATGAAATTTTTATTTCCATATTTTAGTTTTTCCCTTTCTTAAAATATTTCACCATGAATTAAATACTCATTCACTTGCATTTTAATAATTATTTCCCTATGAATTCCTTTTACTCATCCCATGAAACTCTTTCTCCTATATCTTTACTTATTTTTTTTTGCTTTACACTTTGATTTCCTTTTTTTAAACATTAAAATGACTAATATTTAACTTGATTAAAAATCTTATCCTATCTTTTCTTAATTTAAAGCTAAGACTATATAAGAATGCAATTTTTTTAATTATATATTATATTATCCTTCTCTACAATTTTCAACCATTGATTTTCAAAAGTAGATCATTCAATTCATAGAGAGAACACCTTCAGTATGATTTTAAGACAATCAAAGTTAATCTTTCTTAATCCATAACCAACCCAACCAATTTTTTTAATCATTAAATTCTCCTTGATCTTGTTATTTTCTTATGGAAATGCATTTTTGTTTTAGATGTCAATGTTATTTGATTCTATGATATTGTTCATTGTTTGTTTGTTTCATAAATAATTGTATCTCTTTAATTGTTTCGAAACATTTAAAGGTTGATTTAAAGGATTGTTTTAGATATTTTTTTACTTACAATCATTAAAGCAAGAATGATTGTTTAGATTTGTTATTCCTAGATTTCTCTTTTTTCTCATATGGACAAATGTATAAATTGCTTTTCCAACTATTATTACATATTATTAAACTAGATAGATTATGTTTCTCTTTTATGTTTACTTGCATCCTCATGTATCTATATTATTTTTTATTTTTGAAAATATAGATGTTTTTGTTAAAAATCTAATAATTTTCGTTCCCCACCCCTCTTTATCTTTGTGCAAGATTTATAAAAAAATCAAAATGAGTATTTTTTTGGTGGGTGATGCCATCATAGAGAGGCGATGACCCCTTGTTCTCAGTTCCCCTTTAAAGGGGATTGCAATCTTGGAGCCTTGATCCACCTGTGTTGGAAAACCCATATGGGGTCGACCCAAGACATGATAGACTCCCCAAGTTAAAAATATTTTAATAAATTTTAAATTAAGTGTTATATATATATATATATAATTCTATTATATTTTTATATTTGGTTTTCATTTAACTATTTTAACATATATTTGTGGTCTTAAAAAAATATGCATATATATATATGTTATGTGTTTTTATTAAGAGCATAAATATATCTCATTCTGAATACTTTTCCTTTATAAAGAATATAAATTTTCTTGCATTTAATTTGTGAACTAATTTAACTAATGAATATTTCAACTATCTTTTAAAAACAAGATGTATTTTCATTTAACTCATATATTTTCTTTCCTTTGCAAGATTTCAAGTTAACTTGTAACTTTTTTTTGTATTAAATATAGAGGGATAAAAAAGAAACACATCTAGATTACATAAGCAATGTACAACATAAATTTCTTACAATGTCACTACCCCTTCACTTCATTACATAGACAATACTACTGCATAAAATTCCTTACAGTATCATTGCATTACATTCATGCATTATATGTTTCAATATCCCATTACATTCATAAGTCCATGTACAAGAAACCAATTGTAGTTACAGTCTATCCCTATAGTGTTGTCATGTCTTTACTAACAAAAATATTAACATATAGCAAAAGGATACAAACCAACAATGTGTATTATGTTTTGGTAGGTTCATTGTCACCCTGCATTGTGTCCTTCATGCCCAAGAGTGCTTTAGATGCTACAAACTCCTCCCTGGTGAAGAATCAACTTTGAGTTTCCTTGTGCCACCTATACTACAACCCACCTTTTCAACCTTCTCATTGATATTTTTCTGAAAGATCTCCAAAGCTTTCAAGAAGATCTCTATATTTATTTGTACCACTTGCTAGGTATGCCCACACCATACCTCATGTAGATTGTCCCTTAATGTACCCTCCTCCAAAAGCTTTAAACACTTGACCTTGATAACTTTAACAGTGAGAGAAACCTGCAAAGCAATGTTATGCAATGTGATTCTTTTGACAAAATCAATAAGTGCCCTCGTAGTTCCATTAAAATTCTTCTCATTCCTTACTTTCCATATTGCCCAAATAATTTCATTTGATAAAAGCAACAAAACAAAGATATTAATATTCCAATTTTATTGTCTATCATTAGTAGGATGCTATCTATTTTGAATTTATTATTAGTATCCCAAATGAATTGCTTTACATAAAAATAATTCCATAATTCCTTTACACACAAATATTCAAAAAAGATGTGTTGTATTGTTCCAGGTACCTTGTAAAGGATACATATCTCAATGTATTTTGAGTTAAATTGAATTGGGAGCCTTTGAAAAATCAAAAGCCATTGAAAACAAGCTTTGTTAGGTTCAATTATGTTTGTACAATTAGTTTTTAATAACCTAGACCACTCATTTTTACTCAATTTTGTGTCTGATATCCTATTTACCTATTATGTTACTTCTTGTTTCTCATTTAAGGTGTTATAAACTATTTTAGCACTCACATTTGTGAGTTTATTTCCATCTTTCCATTTAAACTCAAGAAATTGATTATTGTTATATTAACAATCAATTGGAAAGTTTATTTCTTTACAAGCTTCCTTGAGAACTATATAAGTTCTCTAATTGGTAGAGAAGAGGTTGTATTCTCTACATAGATCAAACCAACCTTTTAGGTGTCCTTCTTTTAAGATGTCCTTGAAGGTTTTTGTATGTTTTTGTGTCCAACATTTAGCCGAGCAGCCCTAGACCAATGCTAGGGGTTTACCTTTATGTTTGAGATTCCACCAAATGGATCGGTGAGGAAACACTATGTTATTCTATATATAATGCTTGTTTGTGATATTGCCTTTCACCAATTCCTATGCTCTCCAAATGCTTCTGAGTTTTAATTTACAAATTTGTATAAATATTTTCTCATACTAAGATAACTTTCTTTCTAACATTTAAAAATGGAATTGCAAAAATCATGTGCATGAAAAACTATTTAGTCACTCAATCTTTTCTTGAAAAATAAATTGAAAACAAGACATGGAATTTTTTCTTGAATTACTAGATTCACACTTTTACATAAATGTTCATTAACAATTGCTAATGTGTCTTTCAAATACATTGTGCTTAAAGTAGTTAGAACCATCTTCAATCCTTTAATCAAACTTCATCAATCCTAAAAAGATAATAAGAAGAAAAGAAAAGAAAAATGATATAGCCAATGGACTCTCCACCCAACCTTAGGGTTGTGAAACAACCCACCTTTGGGCTAGGGGTTATGTAGGAACTTTAGGGAAATATTTATATTTCTTCACAACAACACATCAATTTGGGTACACATATTACATTCATCACACATAGGGTATAACACATTTAAAACCCCTTTTACAACCCTTCACTATCACATTGGATAATCATAATGGGATCCATGAAAGGGGAGTGGGAACTCTACCTACATAAGAATAGGTTACTCATCACAATAATATATATAAATATCCATTCACTTCTCAAATTTTCATAATATAACTATAAACACAACAGACCATCAAACCCTTCTTCCTCTAAATAGAATCAATGTTGGATACTCATATCCATAATCATAAATGTAGGTACTCTTATCTTGATAATAGAAACTACCTTTAGAGGGAGCCTCTCTCAATCTACCCCATGCATGAGGGGGGCATAATCCTCTCTCAAAAGGTGGTCAACTTCTATAATGAGAACACAAAAGAAGAAACAACTCAAGCATCAAAATAACACTTCCCAAATTCAAACTCCAAAATACCTTAAATAAGCAATTTCAAAAGATATAAGCATAATTCATTATAAACTTCACTTAACAATAATCATCAAGAAAGAATAGAATCCTATCTTAAAATGTTTATCCCACTAATAGATGCTCTTGTTGTAGAAATCCTTCACAAGCTCTCTCCTCAAAATTTCCTCCTTTCTTCTTTTTCTCAATCCTTTTCCTCTCCCACAAAATAAACTCAAGAAAATGACAGCATAAAAAAGATATAACAACCCCCTCCCACACTAAGAATGAAAAAATATAAATAAGAGGGAATATAACTTCCTCTCCCCAACCAGCTAACCAATTAACCACCTCTAAATTTTTCCGCTTTAAAAGTGGGAAATAAAAGTGGGTTATAATTCCCTTTAGGGTTTTTTATAATAAAATTTAACCCTTGAGCTATAGGTTGTACACCTAGAAACCTTTAAATTAAACCATAATTTAGTGAAATATAAACCTTATAAAGGTAGGTCTAAAATAAAAAGAAAATAAAACATGCTTATGAAAATTCAAAAGACAAATAAATAGACTTTTATATTTACATAAAAATTGCATAATACCTACAACACAATATTTTACAATATGTGCCACAAGAACTTAGTACTCTATAAGAGAAAAGGTTGGTTATTACATAGGGAATAACACAAAATCAGTTAGATAACATTGTCCACCATTGGCTAGAAAAATTTACCTATTCACTTAATCAATAAGTGTTAGCACATCATCCAAATAACATATCCAAATAAATTTCTATTAAGTAAGATTAAATATCAAACATAAATAAATTAGAAATAAATCTAATAATAATAATTAATATATAACTATCAATTCTTTAGTAATTGTATACATAGCCAATTAAAAAAAATTATGATACTTTTATGTAATCAGTAAATAACACACATACAATCCATCACCTAATAATCATCATGAAAAATCAAAACATCCATATAGATATACAAATAACATCTATGAATAGGGAAATAAATATAATCCATAAGATACTGAATAAAATTTCCAACATGAAAGTATCAAGTATGAAAAGCACTAATAATCATAAAGAAAATAGGAACACAGAAGATGGGGCCTCACATGCTCTCCTCCTAGGATTATACTTCCTCTTATAAGTCCTCAAAAAGATAAGGGTAATGAATCCTCATGTGGGAAGCATCATCTCATGTCGCTAAAACCTCATCATATTTGTCCCATTGGACCCTGAATTGGTCCAACTCTCACCCATGAAGAGCTAATGTTGGCCAACCCAAAATGAAAGTTAGCTCCAATGTCAACTGACCTCCCTTCTCCATCTATAATCCAGTCTAGTCCAAAATGTGAGAATAATCATGATTATACTAATTCAAAATAGAAATGTGGAAGACATCATGTATGTGTGACATGCTAGGTGATAGAGCTAAGCAGTAGGCTACTGGTCCTACTCTCTCTAAAATGTCAAATGGACCAACAAATTGAGGTGCCAAATTAGAATCTTTTCCATAATAGATAGGGCTCTTATGAGGTTACACCCTCATAAAGACTCTATCATCTATAGAGAAACTATGGTCAACTCTCTTAGCATCAATATACTTATTTTGCCTATCTTGAGCCTCCTGCAAATGTTGTTTGATCAAATCTACTTGTTAATCCATCTCCTAGAGCAACTTAGGATCAATAGAAATCATTTCCTCAATGTGATCCCAATTGAGAGGAGTCTTTCATGGTCTACCATACAACATATGGTAAGGAGGCATACCTAATGAACTATAATGACTATTACTATAAGAAAACTCTACTAGATACAAATACTCCTCCCATTTGAACTAATGATCCATAACATACGTATGCAACATATCCTTTAAGACCTAATTAACCCTCTCAATTTATCCATTGGTCTCAAGGTGGTATGCAATGTTAAAGTTAAGTTGTGTCCCTAGAGCCTACTGTAAAGATGTCCAAATAACAAATAAATAGTGAAACCTTTCTTAGGCTAGAGGAAGCAAGAGAAAAAAAATAAATTGTGTAAGATGTTGAAGAGAAATTAGATAGTGAATTCTTTGATATGCATTTTCCTAGGGATAAAGATGGAGAAAGGAGATTAATAAAGAAAAAAAAAGTGTCCATGCTAGACAAATAAAACCTCTAAAAAAGAGAGAGAATTAAGAATAATAAATAAGTTAGGAGGAAGGATAAGCCATAAACCAAAAATAAAAACACCTTCACCTCTACAAATATGGTCAAAAATTAGGAATAAGTTTCTTATATTGGAAAAGACACCAATTATACTAGAAAGCATCTTTTTATCTTGGAATCTCACTAGAGTATGGATAACATTGATGATGACCACACTTAATTATATATATTTTTAAAAACCCTTAGAGATGAATCTTTAACATGTTATATCAAAGAATGCTCAAAACATGACAAAAATTAAGAAGAATTAAGTGAATTATTTTTTCACAAACTTTTACTCCCCTAATGATCCAACAAGCCAAAGATTATGATAGTTGATGTCAACAACTACTCATGTGCTTACATTTAAACAAATAAGCTTGCACAAAAAGAAAGGACACCAAATGGTGTCCATAAACTATGTGTCTAACACCATGAGCTTATAAAACCACATCCCCTTCATTTATTTTTTAGTATTAATACCATTTTTTTCTTTTTGATACTAGTTTTTTTCAATATTAAATATTTGCTAATGTGCAACCCACATATGAATATTTATGCCAATGTTACATACAACATACAAAGTGTCTCTAAATATGTCTAACTCATGTTATACACATATCCTTATATTCCTTAAATACACTACAAATAATATTAATTTTATATTATAAAGATTATACAAGATGACCAAACCTTTTCCCAATAGTTTTCACATGCATTTTATTTAATAAAATGTTTATTTCCATATTTTAGTTTTACCCTTTCTTAAAATATTTCACCATGAATTAAATACTCATTCACTTGCATTTTAATATTTATTTCCCTATGAACTCCTTTTACCCATCCCATGAAACTCTTTCTCCTATATCTTTACTTCTTTTTTGCTTTACACTTTGACTTCCGTTTTTGAAACATTAAAAAGACTAATATTTAACTTGATTTTACCTTTTTCTTTATTTCATGCTCTCGTGCTCTTCTATATCACATACCATAATAGATTTATCTTTGAATTTAACAAAGATCATATTTTAATATATAGCCTTTAATCATTATTTTAATAATTTTTTATTAAAAAAATAATATTAATATAACTTTCTAGATAAGCTATGGTCTTAAGGATTGCTCATGTTTTCATTATTTAAAAGATTAAAATTCACATGTATCAATTTGGATTATTATAAAATTTTATATTTTCAATATTAATAAGGTTCATAAATAAAATGTTCTACTTTTGTATGACTTTATATAATATTTTATCTATATAGTCTAATAATTTGAAAATATCAAACCTTAATTACCAAAGTTTGTTTGAAACTATCAATTAATAGCAATAAAATTCACTTGATACCAATTTCCTTACTCAAATCCATAGCCTATTTCAAGAAATCTGCAACATTTTTTTCTTTCACCTCCTATTCCCCATTGTAGGGTTGCCAAAGATGATGAACAACTTCAAAGAAATAATAGTTGAGTCATTCTTTGCCACAACATCATTTCCTACTAAAAGTTCCAAACCTAGATCCAAAACTTAGAAACATCTCATCTAATTTGCATAGCACATTTTTTCACCAATGCAATAGCCAACAAATGTACCTTCTCTATCTCTTCACCCAGGTCCAACAATATCACCAAAAACATCATGAGATGTGAAAATTCACCTAATATCTATGGTCCATGACCAAAAATTCCTCATCCAAATTCCATTGTATGACAAATATTAACAATCCTAAATGGGTTTTCAACACATATTTGAGCTATAGCTATGAGACAACACCTAGAAATTCCATTTGGTGAGTGTTGCTAGTTAACCTAACAAAGGTTTCCCTACAACTCGCAATGAGTTAGTAATGTGTTAAATAAACAACTTATAATTTGAAGATAATTCCTCGATCATTATTCCACCTCATAATGGAAAGAGAATTTGTATTAATCACCTACTTCAGAATGTGTGTGCTATGATATTTTCCTCATCCAAAATGTATCTAAAAATGCCAAGTTATTATCACAACGTAATCCAAACTCTTCAACGATCATTTCTTATGATGGGTGGTAACTTTGTTACATTTTTCAATTTGATGTGGGAATGTAGCTCTTCCCAATCATCAACACACATGTTGATTATTTTACCCATAGTCATCTCTATATCATAATTCGTTAAATAAATTGTTATTGAGTTAACTTCTTTGTATTTATATTGGGCAAAAGAATTTAGAGCTGATATACATCCAAGTTTGTAATAAAATATTATTAATGTTTTAATTTTTTAATTGATTTTATAATGAGCATCAAGTTCCTTCAATTTCTACATTCTTTAATCCACATTGGTGACATGTTTGAAGGCCTAAAATTAGTGTTTGAGTCTCGATCCCATTGTTCATTCCATCAATTTTTATTGAAATAGTAGCTATTAATTTATCTTCCAATTATCTAATGCTACTAGCCTCTAATTGACCTATATTACCCCTTGAAGCTCCATCAAAATTTATTTTACCCAACCCATTATGTTGATTGTCATTTTATTTCTCTTCTTAATTTGTTTGTGGAATTTACTCCATAATCCCCATAAACAAGAGAATATTAATAAATCAGTATAAAAATATTTTTCCTTGTTTAGAAACTTTAAATTTTATTGTGAACTTTAATAAATTGACCGTGAATATTAATAAATCTAGACTAGACTTTCAAACATTTATTAAATAGTTAATATACATCTCATCAAATAAAATGCATATAAAAACTATTAAAAAAAAGTAATTATCTTACATAATCTTTATAATATAAAATTAATATTATTTATGCTGCACTTAATTAAAATATTACTAATATACCCATCACCATCTTTTTAATCTCTAGCCACTCAATCTTAATCTTTGAAGATTAACAAGCCATTGATCAATTTTGATCTCATGGAGAATATTTAAAATAAAAGGAAGGCTTTTACTTTAATGTTACAAGACACAAACAATGCAAAGCAATAATGTGGTGGGTCTCGACATTACTTTAAAAGCCTAAAAGGAAATCACAAAAATCTCGATGCATTGTTGATCATCATAATCAACTCTCTAAGCAGTGTTTAAGGAATAAAACCCAAACTCCTCCTTTAATCAATAACTTGGCCTCTTGGAATGGTGCCATCGATTTTCTATCATGTTGCAATGGCATGATACTTCAGCAATGGCTACACCATGATTGTCAATGTTTAATGATCATTATTTTATTTAGAATTGAAAGACCACACTTTTATTTAATTATCTTGTTTTTTTTTATATTGATCAAAGTTGAAAAGATTATAATAATAAAATACTGCAGTCTAAAGGGAGGACTGCAAAAGGAATAAACAAAACAGCACTAGAGACAGTAATGATACAACTCACACGATATCCGGTTATCCATCCCAACAAGTAACAACAAAGAAGACTAAAACAACCAGCATTACAATTAACCCATAACATGAAGTGTCAAAGTCTCCCTTACACATTAAACTTGAAAAAGTGTTGCAACTATCTAGCATAATTGAATTCCCCTTCCTAATGTTGTAGAAATTGATATTTGATCATCTCCATATGTTTATTATAATCAGCATCTCCTTTGTGCCCCTTCTTTAGCTGAGAACATAGAAAGATGAATTTAATTGTGTTGTTGGTTTCCCATTCATCTCTGTGCTAGCAAATAACATATACTCTAGACCTTACCAAATTGAAACACACAATTTTCATACGAGTTGCCACACTGTAGAATGGGGTGATACCATGCCTACTCATAGTTCATATGCCATATGTGATTGGTGTTTCTCCTTTTTCAAATGAAGGTAGGTTGTATTAATTGTTGTGAACTATGAACAAGAGTTGTAGCAGAAGAAATAAGAATTTGTAGAAGAGGACCCTTGGAGTTCCTTTTGAGATAGGCCGCACCCTTTTTTATTCCTTGTTTTTTCTTGTTTATCCAGTGTCATGGTATAATTCTTTGTGTCATTCTCTATGGCTGGTCATTCTTCATTGGATGATTTCATTTAATTTTTGTGTCCTTGCAGATGATGTTCCATGTTTGGTTGCTTCTATGCCATCCTATGAAAGCCACCTTTTGAAACATTACTTACACATTTTAAATTGTTCTGCACAGACTCCACCTTGGAGTTTCTATGCCATATTTAATGGCTGTCACCTATATTAAATGCATAGAGGTTGCATTAAATGTTTCACACTATATACAATCTGCTAGGCGCCGATTTTGAATTTCCTCCACCATTCTTCAAGATGTTAGGTGCCATACTTGACATGTGCCATTTTCATCTGCCTATTGCTTTAAATTAATGCACCATATCATCTTTAGAGATTCTTTGATTGGGATTTCAATAGTGTTGGGCACTAGGTTGCAAAAGACACGCCATTATTGGACTAGTAGCATTATATTTATTTTATTTGATATCTTTAGAATTATTTCAATATCCTTCTCATTAGGCACAAACCTTTAGGCTTCAGAATATCATCACCAATTCCCTTGTTAATGACAGATTCAGTAATTGCAATGCTGTGCAAATATTTGCACACACACTTATGGCCACTCACAGTGGCTTTCTCATCTGCAGGGAAGAATGAAGCCAGAAAGTTAAAAAGATGCATACACTGGGCAATGAGGTTATGTAGGAAAATAAAATAAACAAAGACACAAGATGAACCATCACATGCAATCACAAAATTAAAACTGAAAATACCCATTACTGTAATAAAATTTAAAAATGAGAGTCAACTGTTCACTACTCTGAAATGCCTGAAAACTAAAAAAACATGATCCCATCTAACTGATACACATTAACCACTGTTGCAAGCATATACAAAACCAAATTTTCTTGTACAATGTTTCCTGAGTTAAATTTATTTAAAATTGGGAATCTATTCTAGCAATTAATATACATGGAAAGGATCCAAGCAAATACAACCATTCACTGGCGTTGCATAACAAGACCTGCTTTTGGGTAATGGACTCCACGCAATTAATTGACAAATGGCAATACAGCAGACAAACTACATGAAGTAATAAAATAAATTTTACCTTTTGTACCAACTCTTTTCTGCCATTATGATTCTTGATTTGCCTTGGTCTCATTGATGCTACGGATGTTGATTGCTGCTATGAGGAGGTTGGGTCAAAGCATTGGAGTTCTAGAACACTCACTCATATTTGTAAATGAGCATGTCAGGTAAGGTGATACCATTAATTACAGCCTACTCTTACTGTCCGTCATCTTGGAGGATGTCCAACTTTGGCTTGAATACAACCATGCTACCCATAATTGTTTTGAATTTTGAAGTTTAATCCAGCAGCTCCATAGTTGTAAGGATGGATAGTCCCATCATGAACTATCATTGCGACAATAATCTTGCACACCATAGGAGGATATATCCTTCATCCATAATGGAGGACAAGCCTATGTTTTCCATATTAGAGAGCACACCAGGTGCCTGCGCAATAAAAACAAATTTAAGCTGGAGTTGTCTTGAAATCTTCATCTTCTTTGACCAAAAGCCTATTGCTTTAAATTAATGCACCATATCATCTTTAGAGATTCTTTGATTGGGATTTCAATAGTGTTGGGCACTAGGTTGCAAAAGACACGCCATTATTGGACTAGTAGCATTATATTTATTTTATTTGATATCTTTAGAATTATTTCAATATCCTTCTCATTAGGCACAAACCTTTAGGCTTCAGAATATCATCACCAATTCCCTTGTTAATGACAGATTCAGTAATTGCAATGCTGTGCAAATATTTGCACACACACTTATGGCCACTCACAGTGGCTTTCTCATCTGCAGGGAAGAATGAAGCCAGAAAGTTAAAAAGATGCATACACTGGGCAATGAGGTTATGTAGGAAAATAAAATAAACAAAGACACAAGATGAACCATCACATGCAATCACAAAATTAAAACTGAAAATACCCATTACTGTAATAAAATTTAAAAATGAGAGTCAACTGTTCACTACTCTGAAATGCCTGAAAACTAAAAAAACATGATCCCATCTAACTGATACACATTAACCACTGTTGCAAGCATATACAAAACCAAATTTTCTTGTACAATGTTTCCTGAGTTAAATTTATTTAAAATTGGGAATCTATTCTAGCAATTAATATACATGGAAAGGATCCAAGCAAATACAACCATTCACTGGCGTTGCATAACAAGACCTGCTTTTGGGTAATGGACTCCACGCAATTAATTGACAAATGGCAATACAGCAGACAAACTACATGAAGTAATAAAATAAATTTTACCTTTTGTACCAACTCTTTTCTGCCATTATGATTCTTGATTTGCCTTGGTCTCATTGATGCTACGGATGTTGATTGCTGCTATGAGGAGGTTGGGTCAAAGCATTGGAGTTCTAGAACACTCACTCATATTTGTAAATGAGCATGTCAGGTAAGGTGATACCATTAATTACAGCCTACTCTTACTGTCCGTCATTTTGGAGGATTCCAACTTTGGCTTGAATACAACCATGCTACCCATAATTGTTTTGAATTTTGAATTTTGAATTTTAATCCAGCAGCTCCATAGTTGTAAGGATGGATAGTCCCATCATGAACTATCATTGCGACAATAATCTTGCACACCATAGGAGGATATATCCTTCATCCATAATGGAGGACAAGCCTATGTTTTCCATATTAGAGAGCACACCAGGTGCCTGCGCAATAAAAACAAATTTAAGCTGGAGTTGTCTTGAAATCTTCATCTTCTTTGACCAAAAGATTATATCCTTGAAAAATTGAAATTAAATCTTGATTTTGTTCTAGCCCATCCATACGACTGCAACCTTCATCTTCATAACATGGCATCTCATCAAATACATTGACTATGCCATTTTTAGGGGCTCATTGAGGATTTTCTAGCCTCCTCCTTATGGAGTTAAAAGATTTTGCTTCTTCATTTGAGCATTCCTCTGCCTCATTTTTATGCAATAAATTTATATCTTCAGCCTAAAGTAGTATGCATATAGCAGCAACTTCCTTTTGTTCTTTTAAAATATGCTCTGCATTATACCCTGAAGCTCGTATCAAGGATGCATCATTTTCTTGCAGGAGAGTATATCCATTTTCTAAAATGGAAAATAGGTATTATTCTTAATTCATCCTCAAGCACATTGTTGAAATCATCTTAAAAAAAATCTCTATGCTAAATGATGGAGACTTTAGGCTAAAGATATGCATAGTAATATATTAAAATAATTTTTAATCTCTAAACTTCAATGGTATTGTTTTCCTATTCCAAATTCCATGTCAACGACCACAGTTCTCATAAAAATAGCTTAATTTCCTTGAGGTACTAATAGGGGATTATTTCCCACACTTTCTCACAGTAATAATCATTCACCATGGATCGCTCTCAACGGCTTGTAGTCTCCATCATGTGTTATGCTTGTGTGATACTCTCCATGAGTGTTACAAGTTATTTGTATTAAATGCATTTTGATACTTGATGATGATATTATGTTATTTAATATTATGATGAAATTATATGCAATGAAATGTATTTGAATTTTGATGATTATATGTTATTGAATCAAGATTATGATTATGTTGTGATTTATAATGACTAACTATTTGAATGTTTTCTAAGTGAAATGCAAGACTATTTTTCTTGCCCTCTAGAGAGGGAGAGTATCCCCAGAGAGAGGAATATAGACTTTGGAAAAATAGGTTATGTCATTTGAGTTTTCACACACACTCACATAGGTCTACCATAAACCTATTGTTGAGTCAAATTTTTAGTGTTATGTAATAAATAATCAAGGTCAAATTAAGTCTATTTATCAATCAAATTGATATCGATTTATCAATCATGCAAGTCAAATCATTGAAATTATGTATTATTATATATATATATCTAGATATATATGTATATAGGTGATAAATAATAGTGTACTTGTGTTATATGTTTTTGAATCAAATTGATATTCAATTTATCAACGTTCATGAGTGGTATTAAACTTCGAATCAAATTGATTAGTTAATGAAATTGTGATTTATCAATTCTGTGTCAATTCATTTAGAATTGGGTATATCAATCAATCAATCAAAGGATAAAAATGGGTTTTAATTACCACAAGTAGAGAAAGCTCAATGGGATAAGGAGAGGCACTAAACTAAAGTTTCGTTTGGAATTTATGATCATTAGTTAAAGTTTAAATATCATGCCAATGTGGGAGAAAAAGGAGTCAAGGACTTGAGGATGTCATTGTGAGTTTTATTTGAGAGTTTTGTTTATTTTAGAGAGCGGACATTATAGAAAAGTTGTGGCCTTTTGTCCAGAAAAAAAGGCGACTGCATTTGGGGGTTTCTTTTATGTTTTATTTCTTATGTATAAGAATGAAAATAGCTATAGAAGGATAGTGAATGCTTCATTCCATTCTTAGTATTTGTATGAGCAAGGATAGAAGGAAAAAGAATAGAGAGTGGGTATTAGGAGAGAAAGAGCCATTAATCTCTAATTATCATTCTATTCTCAGTTGATCTATAGAGAAAGAAAGAGCAACGACCTGGAATATTTATGTTTTTTTTTCTTCATTAGTTTTGTGAGTAAAGGAAATCAGTAACGATTCTAAGAGATATAAGAGTTATACTTTTATCATTCTCTGTATTAGATTAATTCCTTCTAAGTTTGGGTCTTGAGAAAAAAATAGTAACAAGAAGTGTATTGGCAGAGTTGCATTAGCATAACAACCTAAAATCTTGGGCTGCTCGACTAAGCTTGGGTAGAAATTTTAAAGTGCAGAAGCACAAAGATTTTTTAACAAGCATGTTTTCTGTGTAAATTTATAGTTTCATTTTATTATTTCTCTAACTTTTATAAGAGAAAGATTATTATTATTTTAAGGAGTAATACTACATAAATAATAGAAAGATTATTTTGATTATTTAGAAGTAAATAGGATTTAGATAATATCTTTTTCTCTATGTTAGGGATAGAAGAGTTGAAAAGTATTTCTCTACAATATTGAATAGAAGAGTTTAATTTATTTTCTGAGATAGAGAATATTTTTTAACTTGGTTATAAACTTTATATGTGTGTGTGTATTCATTGATATTGAGGTATATATATAGTTATTTTTACATGAATATATAAAGGATAACTTGGGATAAATGTTTGAAAAATCATGAGATTAGTTAGATATTTTTTCACTTGAGGTATTTGAGTTTAGACAATCTAATAAGTTGATTTATTGAAGGACATTTAATATTTGAACATAGTTTTACTTTAAATTAAATTAGATAATAAATTTAATATCGTGATTAATTGGGTTTGCTATGGTGTTCTTGAAGAACATAACCATAAGGTATAATAACAAAAAGTCTAAAACAATATTTAAGAAGTGATCTTCTATTTAGGTTAATATTAAATTATTGTACTTATTTCAGATGTAGTCAATACAAGATGAGACCAAGTGTGTTGAGTCGATAGCATTATGTCATCATTATTAACTAAATGCGCATAAAATAGGAGAGTAGTTCACACTCTTGGTTCAATTTAAGGACTTGAAAAAATGACAACTTTTAAAACCCAAGATGTTACGAGAACATAACATGGGTGTTCAAAGTAAAAAAAAACTTAACCAACCTAGTTGTTTACTGAATTAGTGATTCATAACATTATAAATGAGAATCTATTGAGAAGTAAAAAAAGTTGGTCAAATAGTCAGTATGAGTAAAATCCTTAGGTCATGAATGTTTCCAAGTCGAGTTAGAGGTGTGAACATATGACTCCATTTTTTAAGGAAGTGATTGAAATGTTTTCAAAACTTTGGACAAAGTAATGAAAAAGTCTCTATTTGTATTAGTCGGTTCATTGTGATCCAGATTGCATAACCAATCAGTTGGATCATACTTAGTTAGAGAAATATATAGTTGTATGACCGAATTAGTAATGTAGGACACAAGGCTAGAGACTTAGATGACATACTAGGGATTCCTTAGTCTATACTCTTTGTGAAGGGTAGGGCCACTTCTAGTTGGAAGGTGTGCGAGGGACATGTAGTCTGTGGTTGGAGGTAAAGCACTCAGATGGTTCTCTCCCTTTTTCCTGGATGACAACACTGAGGCTTGCGAAACAAAAGAATCGACTTGATATGGAAGACTTGACCTTAAAACTTTATTGTAATTTATAAATTTGTATACTTGATAGATTATCATGTATGAATTGCAATTGGAAATATTTATTATATTGTCAAGTTGAAATTTAATATTATTTCAATTTCAAAAGATGTTTTTATACTTCATATTTGAAATGTGCAATAAATGATGTGTTAAAAAGAAAACTTTTTGCATCCCTATTTTTAAGGAAATACACTTATTTACTTCTATGATAAAAACCAAAGTAATTACTATGATGTAGGAGTTAGATTGTTACAATGAGTAATTCAAGTAATGTCAAGCTATCATTTCTCCTTTTAATTTATGCACAATGATACTCATGGTTTATTTGAGTCCTTCATTTTTTCACTTTTCCATCATCTGACTTTCATCATTTGTTCGAGGAATCTTTTCTACCCCAATAATTGTATCATTCTCTCATCACTGTATCCATGGCCCTACTTTGACTCCTTTCTTCCAATATAGTTTCACATATACAAATTCAATTATTCTAAGTTACTTTCATAAAACCCCCTATACCTATGTTGGGGTTTTCATTTTATCCTATGTATTCGAAAACCATCTATACCCAGGTCAATATATTTTTATTATACATTATAAATCCAAAATTGTCTAGGGCTTCATTCTCATGACCCCAATGCTCTTTTTAGGTTGATATTTAGGGTTTAAACTAATATTTTCCATATTTAGGGTTTAAATTTTAAAAATTATCATTCCTATTCATGAAACTATGTAAATATATTTATGGCAACACAAACACCTTGTAGAATTAGTTACAATAGTGGATAATATTATAGTTCAACACTTCACTATGGTGCAACAATGTATTTTACCTATATTTGTATCCTTTCACTTAATAACAAAACAAAGTAGCACACATAATCACTTTTCATTTATAACTTGTATATATTTACATTTACTTTTTAGGGTTCAAATTTCAATCAATGTTCTAAATTCAAGGTTATCTTTTGTTACAGGTTTAAGTCTAAAAATTATCATCTATATTCATGAAATTATGTATATATTTGTGTTGTTTTTCTTATCAAATGAATAGATCAACATACATATTCATTATCATACACACAAACAGACACACACATTGATGGTTTGATTTATAACTTGTATATATTAAACTGTGTATATATTTGTGTTGTTTCACTTATCAAATGAATAGATCAACATACATATTCATTATCATACACACAAACAAACACACACATTGATGGTTTGATTTATAACTTGTATATATTCATGCATACTTTGTGAGGTTCCAATTTTAACTAGTGTTATAATATAAAGGTTGTCTTTTGTTACATTTTTAATTCCAAAAAATCTTGTTTATATTCATAAACCTATGTATTTATTTGTTTCATTTCACTTACCAAATAAAAAAAATTAGTGATCATATAGGTATATATATATATATATGCTCGAGGACATTTTTTTACTTATATTTGTGATGTTTGGCTTACTAAATAATAGAGCTATGATTTCATTAAAATTAGATGCAACAAAACATTAGAATCTTAGATATTGGGCCTTTGACATCCTTAGTCTTTGTAATGGAACAATGTTCTCATTCTAGATGCAATTTCTTCTATCCTGTAGTGTCACTCCCATTTGCTTCTTATTAATGTGAGATCAGTGTTTTAGCTTCACCATTTCCTTGTGATTATTATGGTGGTTATGCCATGGATTTTATTGGTGTGTATGAACCATCACATATTCGATATGAGATTCCTCAACATGTTGGTTGTTGGAATATTGTATATTTACATGTTTGGTTTATTATTATGCTTCAGTTTAGTAAAATGCATTACTTATGTTGTGATTAAATTTGATCCTGATGATTGATGTTATGAAGAAATGATTTATTTGGTAGATGTATATATGTTATTTTATGTTTATGTTATTAAACCCCATTGGGATGATTATGATGTGCTTTGACTATATATACAATGAGCAAGTACCCTTAACATGCATTGAATGGTTATAAGTAAAGGATTAATCCTCCGCATGGCTACATAGGTTTGATTTATTCCCCAATGGTGGTTAATTCAAAGATATCACATTGGGCCCTACATTTCCATTCCCTAGTCGTCCTCTAACGAGTATGATATGTGTCATGTTTGAGCTTATGTGAACTCGGATTTGAGTTAGGAATAATTTTGGACTCCCTATGTGTAGTGAAATGTAAGTGCATGCTTGATTTAAATAATTTCCAAATTTCATAATTTTCTACAAAATATTTAATAAGTTGCAAATTGCATGATTTATTCATATTTTAATCATAGAATTGGATTAAGGTGAACATTCAAATGATTGTTTATATTACCTTTTTTAATCATAAATACTATTCTAGGAATTTAAATGATTCTATAGTGACCATTGAAATATCTTATGTATTTTGAGAAACATGCAAGAAAGTGAAAATATAGTTAAATTAATTAATTTTATAAAAACCCTTCTGTGGGAATGTGTAATCGTATGGATATAAATGACTTAAAAATATTGAATGCGAGTATATTATTTATATTTGTAAATTTTAAAGAAATAAAGAAAATATGAAAATGAAATGATAACAAAATGAAACAAAGGAAAATGGTGTTCACCATATATGAAATGATAACAAGGGGGTATGATGCAGCCATCTTTCTTAGTTCATTAAAAAAAGAGATCCCCTAGGGAAAGAATGACTTTCAACCTAGGTGAGTCAACCTTGGTGGAGATCTTGTTGTTTTCCTTATGACCTAGGCCAAGGTAAATGGTCAGGAAAACACTTTTGGGAGATGAATGAAAAATACTAAATGAATGCAATGATGCAATGTAACACATGAAACCTCAAATTAAACCTTAATCTAACAAAATCTAGAAAGAAATTACAGATCTAAGATGGGCTTGATTTTATGCACCTGCCATAAAAAGTCTATGTTGAGTGTCCTATTGGGACTCATTCGCCCAAGGTGAAAATGGGTCTTGCTATAAGGGTTGAAAATTGCTTTCACAGTCCTTTAATCCTATGTCTGCAATTTTGATTCCTCCAAGTTTCACAATCAGACATTCATAAATAAATTCTGAAAGTGAGTTTATGTGGCTTAATGACAACTTTGACAACTTTTGCAATTTTTCTCTTTTGATAGATCTTCAATCCTTCTTCAACCTAACATCTACAAAAAAAAAAGAGGGAAAAAATTGTTTGTTTTTGGTGAATGGGGGTTTTCCTTGGTCAAACCTCATTTTGGTAATTAAACCTTGAATTGAAACCATGAAACATGAAAGGGAATGATGAATGAACAAGTTCTATGTTGTAACTCACCAAACCCTTTATTTGAAACCCTTGAAGGATGAAAAATTAGTAGATCTCTCCAAGGTCTTGATCTTTCATGAAGTGGCTTGATTGATGATGTGATCTTGATGCTTGAATCTTGATTTGGAACTTGAAACCTACATCACAATGTTAGCTCCAAAAAACATGCATGATGCTTGATAACTTTGACATGATGCTTGAGATCTTAGTGTTGTGAAAAATGCTTGAGAAATATTCTCTTGAACACCTTTGAAAATAATCGTAGCTCTTGTAAAATTTGAATTTATGCTCTCATGAATTTCCTAGGATTTGAATTGATAAAAGGACCTTACTTTTATAGATAATTTTCTAATTTCTTGAAAATTAAACATTACCAGCCAGCATTTGAATTTGAATTTGGGATCATAAAATGGCCACCAAAAACATATTTAAATTTGAAATTAGCAACTAAAGGGGATCCATTTTCCCAAGGGCGAATGGGTCATGACCTAAATTGCTAGGATCTATTCATTTTGTGGTGTTAAAAATAATAATTATGTTAATTAAATCATGATTCCCCTTTTGGAAATTATAATTAATTAGGTTTGTAGATGCAAAATAGGGCTAGTTAGAGGTTTAATTAATTCCAATTAATAAAGGGACCCAAAACATAGTGTGAAAAATGTAAAGGGGTACATTTTCCAACACTACATTTAGCCCAGGCCACTTTAGTGAGAGGATGAGTCCTACACTCAAACTCACACTAAAGTAGTCAAATAAGCATCAAGAGAGGTCTAATTGTACAACTATTGGAAAGAAAAGAAAATGAAGGTCAAGGAGGATGATCAAGCCTCCAATATCTAATATCTCATGGTAGACCAACAAAGGCACAAAGAGACACATGCCTATGTTAAATATGCAACAACAAGACAAGATACATAAGCATACAATTTCAAAATTAATGAGAAGAAAGAGAGAGGGGGTGGATCAAGCCTCAATTTTTTGTCCAATCGATATGGATCAAGCCTTAGCTCTTTTTCTAAAAAACATTTACAAGTGGAAACTTGTTGTCCACTATGCAAACAAAATGCACTCACATGGGCTAGTGAAATTCATTGTCCACTAGGTGAGCCCCAAAAAGTGGCTAATGTGAAGTCGTGCCAGGTATAGGATCTCATTGTACTAGATATACCAAATTTATACTTCCTAATAACTTTGATAATACACCATAGAAATGGCCACAAGGAAAGCAAGTTACGTTATGCTACAAACTCATGAAAAATGATCCACTAGCAAGCAAGTTGTGTTATGCTTGGTGGTCTTGAAAAAAACATAAAGGCTCCACTGGAAAGAAAGTTGTGTGGTGGCCTTGATACATGCAACAAGATATTCAAAGGATTTTTTCTTAGTTCATGAAAGGTCTCACCTTAGGGAACATTGCATGCCTAGAATGTCTCCAAATAAGACCAGTGGAGGATAAAAGATTCACAACTTAGGCAATGCAATTTGTAGCATCACCACTAAGAGAAATGCCATATACTCAGAAAGGTTGCATCTTGAAGGACATCAAACCCAATGACACCACCGAGAAAAAAAATCACACAAAGTAAAAGACCACACTTTGAAGAAAACAATGAGTGGGGACACGTATGCCCCCACTTTAAATAAATTGCTAAACACCATGCTGTGAGCAATTACTTTAAAGTAGATTATGATAAATGCTAATACATGAGATATTTATTCAGAAATCCCTATGCAAAAAATATGTTTTTGAGTAGAGATACATCATGAAAGGAGGCTTGCCCCCATATGCAATCCTAAGATAACATATAAGGGATCATGGATTTGGGGCGAGTGTTTGTCATTACTATAGTTGTATAATTGAGCTTAGAACAACCATCATTCCCCAAATGACTCATGGAACAACGAGTACAAAGGAAGAATGACACGTAGAGTGAGAATAAAAGGAAGCTTTTGGGTCAACATGGAAGAGACCTAAATGTTTCGATGCCTTGTGTCATCCCCAAAAGGAAAAAATAAGACAAATTTTTATGACATATAGAAGAATGTAGATACAAGGGTATGTGCAGGATCATGATGGGCCAAAAAGTGGCAATATGATGGGTATGTGTAGGGTATGTGGTTGATGACTTTTTTACCTAAAATTGATGAATCGAAAAGGGTTTTTAAAGGAGATTCTCAACTTTCCACTAAGATAAATTATGTTTTACTTTGAATTTAATAAATAATTATTATTATTTTCTTTGAATTATGACTAAAGTCTTGATTGATAGGCTGATTGAAAAACATCTATAGCTTTCAAGCGGTATCATTTTTGAATTTGACACATGTGTCACATTCTATGCTTACATACTATAGGATTTAAAAAAATGAATTTCATGATGTTTTGACCAAGTTAAGGTGGTCGGACATACGAGTTTTATATTAAAAGTTTCATAGTTAATTATTTACTTAAAAAATTACAAAAATATGCATCACATGGGACATGAGTCCTCTAATTAAATCTAAAATCTTATAAAAAATATTATCATTTTATTGTGGTTAGGGTGGTCGGATAAGCACTTTTTTTTTTCAAAATATCTGCATTGAAATTTCAAATTTTCACCAAATAGATTTTTTTTAAAACAAACCTAGTTGTTTAGCAACTACATTCAACTTTCTATAGATTCTATTCTTACATATTTTTGAAATAATATAGATAACTTATTCAAATTTTTACATCAAGTTACCTAACTCTATTTTTTAAAAAAATTCGTCACCTAAGGGCCTATTTTTTCCATGATGATCCTGTACATACCCACAAATAGAATAATGTCACAATGGATTCACTTCTTTTGTATCCTTGCACCAACAAAGTGAAAAGGTTCATCCAAAGCAGGTTCACAAACATATAAATACATGCCAAGCAACACAATATGTGGGGTCACATTACGCACATGCAATCACAAAGAACACAAAGAGAAAACTAGTATAGCACATGTGAGTCAACCTATAGCAGGTCATCCACATCCCAATCTTGTTCATCATAAGTGGAAGGTGGATAAATAGCCAAAGGGACAACTGTAAGTGTTGTACTAGGAGCATCACTAAGATCAACACATGACGAGTCACTCTTTATAGGAGGAACATCATGGTTGTTATCATCTAAGCTCGTGGAAGACGAAAAAATAAATCTAGCTCATTATGCACTTCCTCATCAATCTTAGCAATCTCATCATCATCATCCAAATTAATCACAATAGGAGGCCTAATGGCAATTTCCATAGAAGTTTCTTGTCATTTTGGTTGTGGCGAAGGTGGAGGATCATCATGATTTGTTTTAATTGGTGTTTGATCTTGATTCTCTATTTTATTCTCTTCTTTTAATCTAAGAGAAATAGCATGATGTCTATACCTATGATCTTTAGAATTTTGATTTATTTTTGTATGATTTTTATGTTGTGATTGTGTAGTAGCAGGTTTATCAACCATAGGTTTATTTTCTTCCTATAAGGGAGGAATGGAAAAACCATGGGAGGTTGTTCAACCACTTTATCTTTGACTTTGTAAACTTGTTTGATCCTAGGAGGGGTAATAGAACTTATTTGGTTATCTCTTGGTCTTTTATAGGAGATAGGTGAAGGATTTATCATGGGTTGGTTGTGGTTACTTGGAAGGGCTTTTGGTTCAATCATGGTTTCATCAATGATATGGGGTTCAATCATGGGTTGAGGCATATTGCTAACGGATAAATTTTCTATGTGCTTTGCCTTAAGCTTTTGATAAGATTTGAAAAATAAGTTCTCATGAGGCCTAATAGGTTCCATAGGTTCAGGCCAAAATAAATCCAACATTTGAGAAATTTCCACAGGAAGACACAAGATTAAAGCCACTATGGTGCTTAGTAAAGATCTCATTACCAAATGGAAAAATTAAGCATTTATGCACTACTGATGGGATGAAATCCATGGAACATAGCCATGGGTAACCAAGCTTCATAGGGAATTTTTTTGACAATGGGATGATGGATAATGAGACATTCAATTGTTTCAGTCCAAATTGTAAAGGAAGAGTGATCGAATCTATCATAGGGCAAGAAAAAAAATTATGCATTTTGATCCATGCTTTTGATTGTTCATAAGAATCTAGATTAAAGTTCATGCACAAATAAGAATTCCTTGGTGATCACATTCTCTACACACACAGGATCAATTAATATCCTATTAGTAGGCTTGTCATTGATTCTTCTGGTGATGTAAAGAGGACCATTGGGTGCATGTCTAATTATGTCATTTTACAACAACACAATAGGAAATTAGCGCCATATTTGGTGCCATATTTTAGTGTATTTTGAGCACATGAATTGAGCAATTTGGTTGGCACTAAACTCGGCGCAAACATGCATGGTTAGTTTAGTGCTCTATTTTGCACTGACTTTTTCGCCAAAATTGGTGCCAGATCTAGTGTTGGATTTAGTGCCGAAAAATCAAAGCAACTCTGTTAGCGCCCAAAATAGGGCTAGGAAGTAACGACGAAAATTGCGCTAAAATTGGTGCCCAATGTGGCTTCTAGTTTTGCTTCCATGTCTACTCCCATTTTTGCTTCTAGCTTTTCTTACAATTTTACGTCCAGTTTTGCTTCCAGTTTTGCCTCTAGGTTTGCTTCCAATTTTGCTTCTAGGTTTGCTTCGGGTTTTGCTTCCAGGTTTGCTTCTAGTTTTACTTAGCTTTCCTCTCAATTTTTCTTCCAATTTTGCTTCCAGTTTTACTTCTGGTTTTTGCTTCCAAGTTTACTTCTGGTTTTGCTTCCAGTTTTGCTTCTTGTTTTGCGAGTTTGCTTCCGGTTTTGCTTCCAGTTTTGCTTCCGATTTTGCTTTCAAGTTTTCTTCAATTTTTTCTTCTGGTTTTGCTTCCAGTTTTGCTTCTGGTTTTTCTTCCAGATTTTCTTTTGGTTTTGCTTCTAGGTTTTTTTCCAGTTTTGCTTCCAATTTTGCTTCCAGTTTTGATTCCAATTTTGCTTCCAGGTTTTCTTTGAGGTTTGCTTCCAGATTTGCTTCCATTTTTGCTTCCAAGAATTCTTCTGGTTTGCTTCTAGTTTGGCTTCCATTGTTGCTTCCTTTTTTGCTTCTAAAAATGCTTCTTGTTTTGCTTCCATTTATTAATTTAATATGTTTTATTTCAATTTAATTAGTTAAATATATCGTGCCTCTTAAATAACTCATATGTTTATAGAGTAAGTAATTTAATTATTTAACTCATATGATTAAATAACAATATAATTATTGTAACACGATCATCATCTATAATTAAAACAAGTGAGTCAAATATCTATAATTTAATTGAATTTGACAACATCCATCCTGAGCAGTAAATTAAAATCATCATACTTAATAAATATTCATCCAAAAATCATCAACCACTTTTAATATATATAAATTGACAAGTCAATACTGATAAGATCATCATCATATATAACTAAAACAAGTGAAAGTCAAATATGCTAGTACATCAAAAACATGTCAAAATGATACATGTCCAACAATCAACATAAGTGAAAATGATACATGCACAAATGATATAAATAAAATTGATAAATTATGTAACTCAAATTGATACATGTCCAAATGATATAGTGAAAATGATACATGTCAATATGATACAACTCAACAATATAGTACTGTAGCCTGTGAAAATGATACATATGATAGTAACCACGAAAAGAGTCATCATAAAAATATATCAACAATGATCCATGATGTAGTCTATATGATCATGAATGTCACAGGTTACTATTAAACCAACTGTCTCATCATCATCATCATCATCAAGATCATCACCATCATCATCATCATCATCATCATCATCATCACTGTCATGATCATTGTCATCGGCCTCAGTGTCTTC
Source organism: Sequoia sempervirens (assembly GCA_007258455.2). Lineage (NCBI taxonomy): Eukaryota > Viridiplantae > Streptophyta > Pinopsida > Cupressales > Cupressaceae > Sequoia > Sequoia sempervirens. Next base: position 22,528 of record VDFB02089238.1, on the reverse strand, counting down.
CATATTTGCATCATCATCATCCTTTTCCATGTGATCTATACAAGAAGAACCAATATTTTGTGGATCTATAACATGTTGAGGATCATCTTAATCTTCTAGAAGACCCGTGTTCTGCAAAAAAAAACATTTAAAATGAAAAGTTATTATTTATTTCATGCAATAATTTATTTTTATGTTATGTATCTAATATTACAACATATGAGATGAAACCAAAATCATATTACATCATATCAAAGTGCATATACCATAATAAAATTTCAAAAAAAAAGTAATAGCTAATACTAGTGAGTCATCAGAAACTTCAGCTTTCAAAAACAAAGCCAATTAGGCTGGAAGACTTGTGTATTAGGCTAGCATTTGGTGGAAGAGGAGGAAAGATGACTAGAACTATGGAGGCCCACCATAATGGATTTCAGTATTCAACCATGAGAGTAGAAGAGAGAGCTGATATCATGTATCAAAAAATTAAGCATGCATTCTTCCAGCCAGCAAAGAAGGAGATGATTACTTTGCTTCTTTTTCATTTGTATAACCATATCATGGCGTGGGAACCAAGAAGACCAAGGATGTCTAGTTTTATGTGGAGGTAATGGATGTGGTCCAAACTTTAGGAGGGGAGATCCCGATGTCTGCCAAGAGGCATAAAGTCAAATGAATTAAGTTCACTGACATGTTTGCCAAAGTTTACTTCCAATTTTTATGACTATTTTTCTTGACTGTCAGAGTTTACTTACAAATTTGAAATTTCTTTCTAGTCATTTTGATGAGGATATATTTAGCCAATGTGTAAGCACCTTTTTTTGTATCACAAGCATCTGTGTATTGAAAGAATTTTGATTATCTATGGTTTGCAGCTATGTCATCTCACTTATTGGATCTTCTATTTCAATGTTTTCTATGGCCTTCTTTGTTTGAGGTGGCAGCTAACAATCCTACCTCCTTTCCTTAGTTGAGAAGTGGATTTGAATTTGGAAATACTGCACTTTAAAACTAGCTATGGTTTAAGGAAGCTATTTTAGCTTTATTGTTGACACCCTCAATCTTCAACAAGGAATTAGATGCATAGACTGAAATGCAAGCTTTCAAACTTAGATTTGAATGTGCATAATTTGATTGACTATGGTTTTCACAGGTAGTTGTGTTTACATGACTATTCTGGATTGTCAATACATGTAATTTAGTGACTACATCCTTATCAAGTTTGGCTACCCTTATTCAGAATGCCTTGGCCTTTGGACTCGATACAAAGTTGTACATTGTTATTCCATATTTGTAACATGTAGGACATTTAAGGGGTACAAAATATAGAAATTTAGTACTATCATCCAAGGAAAACTTACATATGGTGTATCAAGAACAACAAAAAATGCTTTTATTAGGGTTAATACTTTCTTCCCACACACTGTTGATATTTTTCCCAAAACATTTTTTTTTTAATTATTTCAACGCATCTCAAAATTCAATGTATTGATTAACATTTGTTACGCATTTTAGTTGTTTAAGCAAATGATGCATATATGTTAACTCAATCAATGTTGTTACTTCGGTAGTTTGACTTCTATGACAACTAGCCATTAGGCCATTATGTGTGGGAGAACGTTTATGTTTTTAGTTAGCTTTTTTGGATAGCTCTACTGGGTGTTGACGACATTCCATTTATCTTTTGAATGTTAAGAAGTCAGAGTTTCAAGGATTTGTCAAGCGAGTAAGAGAGCTACGAGAGAAACCTCATCTAAAAGGTTTTGAACTAGAGTTTGATATACCATTTAGAGATCTTGGTTTTCATGGAGTTCCTTTCAAAACCTTTTCTTTTATTGTTCCTACAGTAAGTTGTTTGGTAGATTTGGTGGAATTACCTTTCTTAGTACAATCGCTATTAGTGAGATTGAGAATTGTTAACCTTGAGAAAGTAGGACTTGGGAAAAAGGAATTTGATATGGCTATTGTTTTCAAAGACTTCAAGTGGGACGTACTCTGCATGTACACCATTCATCAATCTTCGCTTGATCGCATCAAGGAATGGTTGAACTCCATGGATATAAAGTATTATGAAAGCATAATGAACTTGAACTGGCAACCAATTTTGAAGACTATTACTGATGATCCAGATAAATTTATTGAAGATGGTGGTTGGTAATTTTTGAATATGGAAGCTAGTGATTCTGATTCTGATAATTCAGAAGAGTCAGATCAAGGATATGAACCCTTTGATGTAGAAGAGGAATCAAAATCAGATGAGTAAGGTTCAAAAGATGAATCTCTTGTGGAGTCAGAGGGGGACAAAGAAGAAGAAGAATATTCTGAAGAGGAAGGTAAAACATGGGATGAATTATAAGCCAAAGCCAAAAATGCAGATAAGGAAAAAGGAGACAAGTTTGACAGTGAAGAGGAAAGGCGAAAATGAAAGGTAAAAGATACAAGGAAGTCTCAAGCACTTGATATTAGAGATTCAAGAGGAATTCCTGGAAAGAGGCATAAAACTCAGATGAATTGAGCTCATGTACATTCTTCTACTATTTATTCATGCACATAAACGATCATCTTGTAATCATAATATTTGAGCTCTATTTACTCATCCTACGCATCGATAAACAACTCAACACAAAAGATGAAAATTGACATATTAACACAAATATATCCAACTAAGTTATTGAAACTCAACTATTGATACCCCATTCTCCATCCAGATTAAAAAGTCATTCCACTTTTTTTTTGTAACATATTCTTTTCAAATTGATTTGGATGGTGGCCATATTTCTCCTCCTATCAAAACATGGCACATGGACTACTTAAACTAATTACTATGGAATCATTTACTTTTTCCAAGGAAATAAAATATATATCATTTAACATATTAAATATACTTACAAATGTATAGATCAAGGCCTGTAAGCCTTTTTGGCCCCTATGATGTGTGGCACTATAAGGCCTCTCTTTGCATGTGACTAATACAATCTTAAAGTGTTATATATTCCTCCTAAATAGATGGTTAGATATATTGCAAGCGATATGAAGATGATTGTCTAACAGTAACCTTATAGTTTTACGTTATGTTATTTTACTTAATGAAGATGTATGTGCATGCGAATTATTGTATGAGATTCAAACTGATAAGATGAATTTGAAATAAGATAATTGTTGTGTCATATTACATTGGAAGAGTAATTAGCTATGTAAATGATTCATGAATAAAGTTACAAAGATTCGATTTACAATTAATGTTGTTTATTAATATGTCTAACTGTGCTTAATTATGTTGTGCAAGAAATTAAATGAGTCGATGTGGGATTAACCTTAAAGGTCGAGAAGATAACGGTGCTAGCATGAGAAGGGATAACCATCAAGTGCAAATCAAAATACTTCTTGTTGAGGATATAAATTTAACTCCATCCAAGACCTAAGAGCAAGTAGAGTCAATGTATTGGAGGGCTAAGGAATCAAATATGCAAATAGGAGGATGGATAAATATTGGAATCAAATCAAATATATCTTTGGGAAGTTCTAAGTGTAGCCCTATTTGACTTAGAAGGGTTTGAGGTTATATTTTTGATTGGGTGATTATATTTAAGTAGAATCCAATTGTAGGACATGTGATGTGAGTTTGGTTGGGGTTGGAACCCTTGGTCAGGATCAAAATTCGTATGGATTCTTTTGTGGGTTTTAAAAAGGGATTATTGAGTCAATTTCCTTGGTTTTTGAACAAGAATAGATCCCTAGGACCTATACCTATGGGTTTGGAACCTTTTTGACATGTGAACTTGTCCTTGGAGTGTGAAAAAACCCATCAAAAGTTCACATTCATGAATGTGACGAATTCAAAAAGTGTTGGGGCTTGGGAAGTGTGACTTGTAACTCTCAACTTCCCAACCCCCCCAAAAGTTCTTGGAATTGGCACAAGACTCACACATGTGTGAGCACTTGTGGGAAAGAGTGTAGGTTTGGAGGATCCCTATATATCTCAAGAAGATGGAAGATTTGGGTGTTACCCACTTCTCCTCTTGGAGAACTTGAATAGAGATAGTGGAGAGGATGAGAAGAGAAGATGAGCCCATCTCTTTGGGAAGGTATTGATCAAGATGGCTTGGCTTGGAGAGGAAGGATGGTTAAAAGAGTTAAATCCCTTCACCTATAGAAAAGAGATAAGTTTTCCCTTACTTCCATTTTCCCTTTATTTAGTTGATGTAAGAAGGTGGTATGTTAAATGGGTCATGGTTGAAACAAAGAGTAGTGAACTTGGATAATGAAATTGTGTGCTATGTTATCCTTATTCCTTTGTAAAACTTTGAAAGAACTCCATGTATCATCTTGGAGCTAAGAAACTTCCTTGCTCAGGGATATGGCTAGAGCCTATGAGGCTCCATGACGCCATTATGGTAGGGTGGAGAGCAAGCATCATTCATTGATATGCATTTATTATAAATCTTTGTGACTAAGATGTTGGAGTTCACTTCTCATGGGTTCTACTTGTAACTTTGTTGTAAAATGAAAGAGTTATTCTTGTTCATAGTGAAAAGATGGACCTTGAATTCATATTGTAAAAGAAAACATTTTATGGTGTTTTAGATGGATAAGTGCGAGAAGACTATATTAACAAAAGTGGGCTCTTGCATATGACATCAAGCTTTAATATGTTAACTTCTTTGCTAAAGATATAACGATATAACTTCTTTGCTAAAGATATAACGATATAAATGCAATATTTTTTTCTTAGATGTAGCCAAAGACTTAGGGACCCTTTTGGAAATGAATTAAATAGGATTAAAAAAAAAAAAATCTACCTTTCTCTTGTAATCCATAAAAAAAAAAAAAATTACCTTCAGTTTAGTCTGCATATAAGGTATTTCTTTCTTTATAATCCTTTAAAATTTCTTAAAGAAGCATGTTGCAAGGGCAGTTTAAGGACGATGCAAAAAGGATGCATTAGTGAGATGTAAAAAGAGCAGACATTTAGTAGTATTGTCCTTAATGTTGTGACTATAGTCATATGCATTCTATCAGAAAACCAAATAACTACAACTGGGAATGGCATAAGTGAGATTCATACAAGTGAATCCTAAGGGAGAAATGTTCTTGTCAAGATCATAGTCGAACTGTAGACCGACATTGAAGTAGATTTGTAAGTACAAACATCATGAATCTAAGGTGCATATATGTAAATGTATTTTCTTTCACAAATATATGTATACATGTAAATTATCATGCACTTATATAGTAATGGAGTTGCTTACTCTTTCTAGCAGCCATTACGATGACTGTTGAAGGTAAACCAAATATGAGTTCTCTTTGCAATTGCGAAGCTGCTGTGAGGCAGTAATGTTGTACCTTGATGTATCATACATTTTCTTTCTTAAATAAGTTGAATAGGAGAAGCTTGGTGGAATCTCATGTCATTCCTTGATATTCAAACACCCATAAAACCTTACTCTGACATAACAGCCAGATTTGATTCCCAACATAGCGGCCAAGTTCTACCAGAACATGGGGAAACCTCCTTATTCATAGGTATAGTGGGGGTCTAACCAAATACCCCTCTAAGCAAGAGTTAGCGATGGAAGTGGGCAGCGAGAGAGATATAAACTTAAATTTTTTTCTTTAAAGAGAGAAATAACTATATACCCTAATGTCAGTCATTTATTCTTAAATACAGATAATAAACATTATGCTTCTAAAGCCATGGTTATTTTTTAGTGAAATACGCCCTATTATGCATACAATAAACGTTGAATAATGCCAAATAATACTGATCCCTCTCCTTTATTTTACCTAAGTGTGAAAGAAACAATAATAACAATAGCTATGTGCTTACACAGTGAATCCATTGATACTATTTCATCATTCTCATCCAGTTTATCCTTCGATTGAGTTAGTACTGTTAAGATATTGATACTTGCATTCTTCTAGGGCATGTAAGTCTGGTGAGTGTAATGGCAATTAAAGCTTATTTTGGGTCTCCTGTAGGAAACCTCTATTCATGCAAATACAAGAAATTTACTAGCTTTCTTGAAGCGATCAGTTGAGCAGTCGTAGTGTCTGTATGGGCCTGCGCACCGAATGAGCTTGAAGTGAGTCCAATCAATGTGTTAGGCATTGAGTATTATTTCCATATATGTGAAAATTTAATTGGAACGATATTAATATTTTTCTTTCCTTATTCTTCCAAGATTTTCACTGGAATCTAAGGTCATAAATTCTTGCCAGCTCTTGTCAGAAGGGAGTTGAGAAACAATGTCTGAGACGTAGAAAAATACATTGGAAGCATTTATAAGTGTAAGCCATGATTCAATAAGCAAAGAAGTCAAATTTTTTGGGAAGCCCAATACTAGATTGCGTGCTGGATGTGCTTATGGCAGCATCTTTTAATTGATTAATGCGTTACAGTTGAAGTTGTGCTGTCAGTGTTACTTTTCTCCCAGACATCTTCCTCTAAGCATCTAAAGTTTAATATTTATGTCCATCTTTTAATCATATTTAAAATACTCGTACTAATCTAGTACATACAAACAAAGACGTATCCATAGATTTAGGTAAAATTAGCCATAAGCATTTGAGCATCTAGTCAGACGCATAGATTTGCATTAATTTCTCGAGGGTAGAAAGATTTAGAGGATGAGTGATCCCTATGCTGCTTTAGTAGAAAATAGAACTAAATTACTTCAAATGCCTTTTCCTCCTGCAGCTACCACTACATTTATCACTGCCAAAGAAGTCATTCTATTCGGTGAACAAACTCATAGCAGCACACAGAATCTGTAGTACTTGTGCAAAGAAACTCTGCCCTAATAAATACCCCTACTTGATGATTCAACGTCTATTTGTCTTCACTGAGAATGTTCATAATCTATATTCACGCATAATTCTTCTATTATCATGTCATCCCATCATGAGTATTCACCCTTAACGTGCAAAAGCAAACGTAGAAATGTTTGCGTATCTTTTACCTTCAATAAAGAAGAAAGAGAATATTCCCTTATTCTAAAAAGGAAGGGGTTCAATTAATTTAATTAAAAAAAAACTATACATGAGAACAAAAGTTTAGTAATAATAGAAATTCTTCCTTATTCGTTTCTTTCTTCCCTCTTTCTTTTAAGGGAAAATAATAATAAGAAATATGTAAATGAATTTATCTGTATTTATTTGCATGCATTATGCTTTAATCTTATTATTTCTAATTTTATCTTTTTGTGTAAAAAAATAAATAAAATAAAATAAAATAGAAATCTAAAAATAAGAGAACACAAATATAAATGAATTTATCTAGGTAAAGATAAGTAAATAATTAAATTAATAATATATATAAAAAATAAGTAAATGAATAGAAAAAAATTAATAATTAGGGTAAAGTATAAATATCTTATACGTCTTTGTATTTGAATTTTAAGGATTAGATGTTTTTTTTTTACACTTAATTGAAATGTTAGCATGGTTTTAAGTGTGGAACAATACTGTGGTCAGAAATTGAGACTAGATCAAGCAATGTTATCATCAAATAATTTTGGGATTAATTGTATTCATAACAATTGGAACTATAATATAAATTTCTTGTCATACATGTAGATATCAATATCCATATCAATATTGCAAATTCTACAAAATATTAATATTTAGTGTTTGTTTGAGATAACGACAATAACATTATGTAAAACTCTTAATCACCATAACATTAGCACTAAAATGAATGTTGAGATGTAATACTAGGTAACAAAAATAAATAAATCATGAGGTGAAGTCCTCTAGTATCAATATTTAATACACTTAGTATTGGTACCAAATTGGGAGTAACTAGTGATATGGAAAATGTTATTGATGTAAATATGAGAGTGTAAATTTATAATTATGTTTAAGGAGAAAATCCATCATGTTAGAATCAATTGGATGAATCTCTTGAGTTCACATCGTAATATAATGTTTGTTTAAAAGTCCATGTTTGGTTGAGTAGGTATATCATCAAACGTAGATAAATTTCCCTCTACCTTATAATTAAACCAATTAAATTATTGCCGATTAGGTTGAACCCCTTCAACCCACGGTGATCGTTCGGTTTTGTCATTGTGCAAAGATGCGCTCAATATAAAGTCTCATGTTTAGTGTAATGATTGCATCACAGCAAGTGAAATTAGGGTCATAATGTAAATTAATGTTTTTCCTCAAAAAAAAAATTGTTGTGTTTCTAGTGAAAATTATGGGCATGACACTTGGTATCAGAGCCCTAGGTTGCAACTCTAGGGAGCTCCGGGAATAAATTAGTTAGTAATTATTGTGAGTGCTTGGATAATGTGCAAACCAAGTCAAGTGTTCTCAATAAAATATTAATAAGGGAAACTCTAACGGACTTGAATGGTGTAGTAAACATGAACCTAGTTGTACTTATCCAACCCAAATAAGATTGTAAAGTACCCATTGGCCAAGAAATGACCATTATAGACTTGAGCATGCATTCAATATAAAACATGGTCCCTTGTTTTAAGTAAATGAGGTGAATGACTTGTGCCACATATTAATCTAGTTAATAAGGTTTATGGCATTAATATAGTCTTTTGACATTACATTTTCTTAAGCCTTAAATAGGTATAGTTTAGTTTTTGAAGCAAGATCTTTTTATAAAGTGCATGAATAGTGTTATAGGACATCATGATGTGTAGAAACATTATTTTGTTGGCTTCCAAAGTCTATAATTCTCAAATACAATAATTATGCTACTTCTTGAAGTTATGATTGTTTTGGGAGAAACGTATTTGCTTATAGAAACATTAGTACAAATATATAATGAAAATATATTATTATTATTTTGAAAATGTATCATTAGGTAAATGAAGGAATTATATGAAGCTCAAAAAGGGGATTAATGTGTTAAAGTTTGTGGTTGAATAAGATTATATCTCCACAACCCTTAAATTGATTAAATCAAAATAACAAAAAGAGTGAAACAATAGAAGATCTTTAGAATTTGTATTATGTGCAATATGAGCACCCCATACGTTTGGCATTTAAAATATTGTCAAAGATTAAAATTAAACCTTTAAGGTATAGATATTTGGACCTAAGTTAAGGACTTGTTCACAAATTGGTATTAATATGTCTCATGAATTTGTATCTTGCACGTCTTAGACCATGGTATATCTAGATCTTATCCATATACCCAAAGATCTTGAATTACACACAAGTGTATAAGAGTTAATCTTGTGAAGTAACAAATAATTTACTTTATGGTTGGTTGGATAGATTTCATGTATGATGGCACCAACTAAGGATCAAAGCCTTACAATGCATAGTAAATCTAATTTTTAAAAGTGGTCAATTCCATATTTTACCTTGAATTAAATGGTTAAACTTAATTTATCCTAACACTTTTGCTAGTAAATAGAGTACTAGGGAATTTAGTAGAACTACAACAACTACTAAATCTTGGAGTTGTTTTACCTATCGACTAGAATAGAAAGTGAAATTAAATGATTCAAGTCAAAGGTGAAAATATGTAAACAACAACAACTAAGTTAAGATTGATGAAAATTAAATTAGATATTATATAAATAACTTCTAGAAATTAAACATAAAATCTTTGTGAAGAGACTGTATCTAAATTTGTGTTGAAATTAAAACATTGTCTAGAACACATGCTATTACTAGCTCTCTTATAAATGAGCTAAGAGCTAAAGACATGTTGGTTCCAAAATAAGAAAGGATACATGTATTTTATGAAGTCATAACATATTCAATTAGATGTTGACCTTTAAGGTTGTGTACATGTCAAAATAAAAGAATCAATTGTTTGAATTTATAAATTGGGTGAAGAATTATGTAGATTATAGTGAATTAAGTGATTGAGAAACTAAATGGTATCATCATGGATACAAAAATTGTCATGAAATACTCCCAACTAATGTTGTGCATTTTTATACCAATTCTCTAGTACTCTAGAGAAAAATATATATGTGTGTGTGTCAGCGAAATACAATGGAGAAAATTTAAATGTAGGAATTGTTACTTATCACATGTCCTTGAACCTTATGAAGTTAGAAATAACTATGATTATAAAAATGATGATTATAACATGTGATTAAATGAGTCAACCTTAGGTAGAAAAATGCAAGATTTTTTTTAAAAAAATATATAGAATAATGAGTTGTGAAAATTACTATTCCATGATTTGTCATGTGCATTATGCATTGAGTGTACTTTCCTTTCTCATATTGTAATTATTCAAAACAAAAATAGTTGACTATCTTCCTTATTAAGTAAGAAACCTTCTCTAGCTTGTTGTGAAAATTATAGTGGAATTACCCATATGGATATATTAGTGAACATAACAAACATGGTTGAATAAAAGAGGAAGACAAGTATGGATATACATAGAGAACCAATCTTGATCCTATATGAGATGTAAAACACTAACTTAGTAAGATGGGTAGTGCGGTGCATCATGTCTTGTTAAATTTTAGGAAGATGGAGTAATATACATAAGCTACATTTGTGCATCAACTAGTGATTCCTTTTACATATACAAAGTGAGTAGATATGTAAAAAAATTAAGAAGCAAAGTGAATAGTGTTAAAAGAAAAAGGAGTGTATGTAAACTATGAATTGATTTTGTTCTACAATATGGTGGATTTCATAAAGTGTATTATGTTATGACATGTGAAGTGAAAACTAGTAAATGTGTTGTGCCTCAAGTATGAGATACAGGGTATCTGACTTGGGATAAGGGTGACAGACATCTAGTATGATCTCCTATATGTACCCTTTGTGATGGTCTTTATGTAAGCTAGCTAGTTGTGAGTTAAAATAAATGTGTTAAGTGTATAAGTATGTCTATTAAATGGAATGTGATGTACTCCTTTGTGTTGTTATATTTCTATGTTAAATGTGTACCCCTAGCATTTGGTTGCCCCCTTATGGGAGTGTGATGCCAGCTAGAGTAAATAGGGGTTGAGAGGCACATGGTCTACCATTAGAATATTACGAGCTCAGGGTGTTGACCCTAATCCTGATAAAGGATCTATTTCATGTCATTGTAATCTCCCCATGGATGCTGACCGTGGCCTACTCCCCCGCATATGAGAGCCACATTTGTTGGTTCATAGTGCAAACCTATTACTTGATGTTTATAACCCATGGGTAAAGGATGGAATAACATGGACTACCAGTGATTCATATTTATGTGGTCAGGGACCACCAGTTACTCATATTCATGTGGTCAAGGACCACCAGTGCTTCATGTTTATGTGGTCAGGGACCACCAGCGATGCATATTTATGTGGTTGGGGACCACTAGTTATTCATATTTATGTGGTTAGGGACCACCAATTATTGCTTGCTATAATACTTATGATGTGGTTAGAGAACCACCATTCCCCTCCTCCCTTTAGGTGGCTTATCAAGTCACGTGGTGTTTGTAATGTGCAAATTTTATTGTTGAAATATGAATTATTTATAATTCTTGATTGATGTTTTATTTTATTATGCGCTAGCAATGTGTAATTTTACATTTATGTACTTAGGCTATTTAGCCATATGGAAGTTGTTATATAGTCCGATTTGCCTCAAGGACTTGTTTAATTTCGCCTTTGAATTATGATTGGAATGTTGCAATGTAGCTACAATTTATCTTTATTTTGTTTCTCTTGAATTTATAGTTCCCTCTTGGGAGTTTTATTGAAACTTTGGTTTATGATCTTGTGTTATTCAGTTTGAGGCTTTCTCCTTGGTTGCAAATTTGCTGGCATGTGTGGTGTAATGTGGAATTTGTAAACTGCCATATCCCGGGGGCTTCCCTAGCAGGTCGAATAGGGGAGTAGATGCACTGGGGAATTATTTTGAAATGGGATTGTAAATGGGACCGGTATGGGACGGTCATTAATTCATTCTTCCCTTCATTCTATTATTGTTCTTATCTGCATGGAGGATTCCTTAGAGAAGGACCTCGAGATCATCTTCTTGATTTTCTATGGTATCCAAGAATATCCATCCTTGTAAACCCATTGTGTGAGACTTATGTTGTAGATTTTGTGATTGTATGAGGACATGCGCACCCATTTGGGAAGAGCATCCTTTGTATGAGGACAGGCGCACCCATTTGGGAAGAGCATCCTTGCTATTGTTGTGTGTACATGTGAAATTACAAATAAATGTGATGTGGCATACCTGTGAGCTATGTGAGAAAAATAGTAACATGTGATGCAAAGTTAATATTATTTGAGACATGGTATGAGTGCCATAATTACAAGGTAAAATGTTCTCTTAAGCATATATTTTGACAAAATGTGAAGCTAATAATCCCGAGACATGATTGGTCAATGAAACAAAAATATTTTCTAACATCATGAGTGATGTTTATGATGCAAAGAAATTTTTGAGGTGTACAAAAGGTTATGAATTCATTTAGATATAGTTTTGCATAATTTAATTGAAGTCGATTACATTGTTAATAAATTAGAGCTACATGGATTATTGTTAGCATTTGTTAAATTAATCATATATCAAATAAATGTTCTAGTATGAGAAATTTTGTTCTAAGTATTTAAATATTTAATTCATGGAAGAGATTTGCCTCTAATATGCACTTATAGCTAAATGTTCCGATTCTTCCATCAAGAAAGTAAAAGTAATTAGTAAGTTTGATATAATTGTTCTTATATTGAGATTATGTTTTCAAACCTTAACGACTTCCAGGAGGAAGTCTAAGCTAAGGGGAGGGAGATGTAAGGCCTCTCTTTGCATGTGACTAATACAATCTTAAAGTGTTATATATTCCTCCTAAATAGATAGTTAGATATATTGAAAGCGATATGAAGATGATTGTCTAACAGTAACCTTATAGTTTTACGCTATGTTATTTTACTTAATGAAGATGTATGTGCATGCGAATTATTGTATGAGATTTGAACTTATAAGATGAATTTGAAATAAGATAATTGTTGTGTCGTATTACATTGGAAGAGTAATTAGCTATGTAAATAATTCATGAATAAAGTTACAAAGATTCGATTTACAATTAATGTTGTTTATTAATATGTCTAATGTGCTTAATTATGTTGTGCAGGAAATTAAATGAGTCGATGTGGGATTAACATTAAAGGTCGAGAAGATAACGGTGCTAGCATGAGAAGGGATAACCATCAAGTGCAAATCAAAAGACTTCTTGTTGAGGATATAAATTTAACTCCATCCAAGACCTAAAAGCAAGTAGAGTAAATGTATTGGAGGGCTAAGGAATCAAATATGCAAATAGGAGGATGGATAAATATTGGAATCAAATCAAATATATCTTTGGGAAGTTCTAAGTGTAGCCCTATTTGACTTAGAAGGGTTTGAGGTTATATTTTTGATTGGGTGATTATGTTTGAGTAGAATCCAATTGTAGGACATGTGATATGAGTTTGGTTGGGGTTGGAACCCTTGGTCAGGATCAAAATTCGTATGGATTCTTTTGTGGGTTTTAAAAAGGGATTATTGAGTCAATTTCCTTGGTTTTTGAACAAGAATAGATCCCTAGGACCTATACCTATGGGTTTGGAACCTTTTTGACATGTGAACTTGTCCTTGGAGTGTGAAAAGACCCATCAAAAGTCCACATTCATGAATGTGACGAATTCAAAAAGTGTTGGGGCTTGGGAAGTGTGACTTGTAACTCTCAACTTCCCACCTCCCCCTAAAAGTTCTTGGAATTGGCACAAGACTCACACATGTGTGAGCACTTGTGGGAAAGAGTGTAGGTTTGGAGGATCCCTATATATCTCAAGAAGATGGAAGATTTGGGTGTTACCCACTTCTCCTCTTGGAGAACTTGAATAGAGATAGTGGAGAGGATGAGAAGAGAAGATGAGCCCATCTCTTTGGGAAGGTATTAATCAAGATGGCTTGGCTTGGAGAGGAAGGATGGTTAAAAGAGTTAAATCCCTTCACCTATAGAAAAGAGATAAGTTTTCCCTTACTTCCATTTTCCCTTTATTTAGTTGATGTAAGAAGGTGGTATGTTAAATAGGTCATGGTTGAAACAAAGAGTAGTGAACTTGGATAATGAAATTGTGTGCTATGTTATCCTTATTCCTTTGTAAAACTTTGAAAGAACTCCATGTATCATCTTGGAGCTAAGAAAATTCCTTGCTCGGGGGTATGGCTAGAGCCTATGAGGCTCCATGACGCCATTATGGTAGGGTGGAGAGCAAGCATCATTCATTGATATGCATTTATTATAAATTTTTGTGACTAAGATGTTGGAGTTCACTTCTCATGGGTTCTACTTGTAACTTTGTTGTAAAATGAAAGAGTTATTCTTGTTCATAGTGAAAAGATGGACCTTGAATTCATATTGTAAAAGAAAACATTTTATGGTGTTTTAGATGGATAAGTGCGAGAAGACTACATTAACAAAAGTGGGCTCTTGCATATGACATCAAGCTTAAAGTAAATATGTTAACTTCTTTGCTAAAGATATAACGATATAAATGCAATATTTTTTTCTTAGATGTAGCCAAAGACTTAGGAACCATTTTGGAAATGAATTAAATAGGATTAAAAAAAATATATATTTCTACCTTTCTCTTGTAATCCATAAAAAAAAAAAAATTACCTTCAGTTTAGTCTGCATATAAGGTATTTCTTTCTCTATAATCCTTTAAAATTTCTTAAAGAAGCTTGTTGCAAGGGCAGTTTAAGGACGATGCAAAAATGATGCATTAGTGAGATGTAAAAAGAGCAGACATTTAGTAGTATTGTCCTTAATGTTGTGACTATAGTCATATGCATTCTATCAGAAAACCAAATAACTACAACTGGGAATGGCATAAGTGAGATTCATACAAGTGAATCCTAAGGGAGAAATGTTCTTGTGAAGATCATAGTCGAACTGTAGACTGACATTGAAGTAGATTTGTAAGTACAAACATCATGAATCTAAGGTGCATATATGTAAATGTATTTTCTTTCACAAATATATGTATACATGTAAATCATCATGCGCTTATATAGTAATGGAGTTGCTTACTCTTTCTAGCAGCCATTATGATGACTGTTGAAGGTAAACCAAATATGAGTTCTCTCTGCAATTGCGAAGCTGCTGTGAGGCAGTAATGTTGTACCTTGACGTATCATACATTTTCTTTCTTAAATAAGTTGAATAGGCGAAGCTTGGTGGAATCTCATGTCATTCCTTGATATTCAAACACCCATAAAACCTTTCTCTAACGTAACAGCCAGATTTGATTCCCAACGTAGCGGCCAAGTTCTACCAGAACATGGGGAAACCTCCTTATTCACAGGTATAGTGGGGGTCTAACCAAATACCCCTCTAAGCAAGAGTAAAGCGATGGAAGAGGGCAGCGACAGAGATATAAACTTAAATGTTTTTCTTTAAAGAGAGAAATAACTATATACCCTAATGTCAGTCATTTATTCTTAAATACAGATAATAAACATTATGCTTCTAAAGCCATGGTTCTTTTTTAGTGAAATACGCCTTGTTATGCATACAATACACGTTGAATAATGCCAAATAATACTAATCCCTCTCCTTTATTTTACCTAAGTGTGAAAGAAACAATAATAACAATAGCTATGTGCTTACACAGTGAATCCATTGATACTATTTCATCATTCTCATCCAGTTTATCCTTTGATTGAGTTAGTATTGTTAAGATATTGATACTTGCATTCTTCTAGGGCATGTAAGTCTGGTGAGTGTAATGGAAATTAAAGCTTATTTTGGGTCTCCTGTAGGAAACCTCTATTCATGCAAATACAAGAAATTTACTAGCTTTCTTGAAGCGATCAGTTGAGCAGTTGTAGTGTCTGTATGGGCCTGCGCACCAAATGAGCTTGAAGTGAGTCCAATCAATGTGTTAGGCATTGAGTATTATTTCCAGATACGTGAGAATTTAATTGGAATGATATTAATATTTTTCTTTCCTTATTCTTCCAAGATTGTCACTGGAATCTGAGGTCATAAATTCTTGCCAGCTCTTGTCAGAAGGGAGTTGAGAAACAATGTGTGAGACATAGAAAAATATGTTGGAAGCATTTATAAGTGTAAGCCATGATTCAATAAGCAAAGAAGTCAACTTTTTTGGGAAGCCCAATACTAGATTGCGTGCTGGATGTGCTTATGGCAGCATCTTTTAATTGATTAATGCGTTGCAGTTGAAGTTGTGCTGTCAGTGTTACTTTTCTCCCAGATGTCTTCCTCTAAGCACCTAAAGTTTAATATTTATGTCCATCTTTTAATCATTTTAAAATACTCGTACTAATCTAGTACATACAAACAAAGACGTATCCATAGATTTAGGTAAAATTAGCCATAAGCATTTGAGCATCTAGTCAAATGCATAGATTTGCATTAATTTCTCAAGGGTAGAAAGATTTAAAGGATGAGTGATCCCTATGCTGCTTTAGTAGAAAATAGAACTAATTACTTCAAACGCCTTTTCCTCCTGCAGCTACCACTACATTTATCACTGCCAAAGAAGTCATTATATTCGGTGAACAAACTCACAGCAGCACACAGAATTTGTAGTACTTGTGCTAAGAAACTCTGCCATAATAAATACCCCTGCTTGATGATTCAGCGTCTATTTGTCTTCATTGAGAATGTTCATAATCTATATTCACGCATAAGTCTTCTATTATCATGTCGTCCCATCATTAGTATTCACCCTTAACATGCAAAAGAAAATGTAGAAATGTTTGCGTATCTTTTACCTTCAATAAAGAAGAAAGAGAATATTCCCTTATTCTAAAAAGGAAGGGGTTCAATTAATTTAATTAGAAAAAAACTATACATGAGAACAAAAGTTTAGTAATAATAGAAATTCTTCCTTATTCGTTTCTTTCTTCCCTCTTTCTTTTAAGGGAAAATAATAATAAGAAATATGTAAATGAATTTATCTGTATTTATTTGCATGCATTATGCTTTAATCTTATTATTTCTAATTTTATCTTTTTGTGTAAAAAATAAAATAAAATAAAATAAAATAGAAATCTAAAAATAAGAGAACACAAATATAAATGAATTTATCTAGGTAAAGATAAGTAAATAATTAAATTAATAATATATACAAAAAATAAGTAAATGAATAGAAAAAAATTAATAATTAGGGTAAAGTATAAATATATTATCCGTCTTTGTATTTGAATTTTAAGGATTAGATGTTTTTTTTTTACACTTAATTGAAATGTTAGCATGGTTTTAAGTGTGGATCAATACTGTGGTCGGAAATTGAGACTAGATCAAGCAATGGTATCATCAAATAATTTTGGGATTACTTGTATTCATAACAATTGGAACTATAATATAAATTTCTTTTCATACATATAGATATCAATATCCATATCAATATTGCAAATTCTATAAAATATTAATATTTAGTGTTTGTTTGAGATAACGACAATAACATTATGTAAAACTCTTAATCACCATAACATTAGCACTAAAATGAATGTTGAGATGTAATACCAGGTAACAAAAAAAAAAAGTTATGAGGTGAAGTCCTCTAATATCAATATTTAATACACTTAGTATTGGTACCAAATTGGGAGTAACTAGTGATGTGGAAATTGTTATTGATGTAAATATGAGAGTGTAAATTTATAATTATGTTTAAGGAGAAAATCCATCATGTTAGAATCAATTGGATGAATCTCTTGAGTTCACATCGTAATATAATGTTTGTTTAAAAGTCCATGTTTGGTTGAGTAGGTATATCATCAAACGTAGTTAAATTTCCCTCTACCTTATAATTAAACCAATTAAATTATTGTCGATTAGGTTTAACCCCTTCAACCCACGGTGATCGATCGGTGTTGTCATCGTGCAAAGATGCACTCAATATAAAGTCTCATGTTTAGTGTAATGATTGCATCACAGCAACTGAAATTAGGGTCGTAATGTAAATTAATGTTTTTCCTCAAAAAAAAATTTGTTGTGTTTCTGGTGAAAATTATGGGCATGACAGGCAGAAAGTTCCTCAAGCATAGCCTTGGAGGCCTTGTCCTGAAGTTCATATACTAATTCAATTTGACTAAGCACAAATAAAATTTAAATATCATTTAATAAATTTGATATAATCTTATGAGAAGATTCAAATACCTATGTACTCTCCTCACCAGATTTCCTTCGAGCCTCAAACTTCTCATATGCTTTTACAAGCTCTTTTCATACTTTCACACTTACATCAATTGGCCTTCTTTTCTGCCTTAGCTCAGGAGGGATTTTTTTATCTTCTTTGTTTGGTTTCACCGAAATCTCTTAAACCGAAATCTCTTAAAGTTTTGAGACATTTGTAGCTTTATCTTCTTTACAGACCAACGTGTGCCAAAATTAGTCTCCATGTCATGGATAACTTCTTTTTTTAGATGCATGGGTATCTGTGAGAATGGAAAATGTAGATGGTCTTTGAACCATTGAAGGCATGATTCCTTCAACCTATTCACAAATGTTTTCCCAACATCTGTCATTTGGACTTCCCTTGAAACCACCTTGTATTATATCTTTGTATTGTAGCTACCAATGCAAGATTGATAACATGGCATAGTGGAAGAAATATGTGTCCCAAGAGTGGTTGAGACATTAGAAGTCTCTACTCCCTGTTCCACATTCTTAGAGTTTACTGTCACTGATTTCCTCCTAGATATTTTGCTCGATCTAGGACTGGTTGGGGAATCAATTGATTCACTTTGACACAATTGATTTGTTTGCAATGTTTGAGGGGCATTACCAGATTTTTTTTTCTATGTATCTGGCATGCGTTGTCTAGTCCACATTAACCAATTTGTTCACTGCCTCTACCCCCAATATGGAAGCCAATTCCTCTTTATCTTTGTCAGTCTCATGTCCCTATATATATATATAAGAAATAAAAAACTAAAAATTCAAAGTCAAAGAAATAATGGGAACATATACAAATCTATAAATTGACAATGAATTAACTCATTGTGGCCAGAGTCTGGTAACAATGCTCCCTTCGTTCTATTGCTTGAAATTTTGAGGCGACCTAGGGAAAATTATTTTCGTCCAATCTATGGAGGCAAATGAAGTACACACTATCAAGTATGAAATTTTTCATCTAGTTTTTGCTATGAAAGTTTTGTTTTGTGGGAAAATATGTTCATTAGGTTTGCTTAGTGTTGATAACCTAGGGAAAATATGTTCGCTAGGTTTTCTTAGTATTGATGACCTTATCATGAAAAATATTTCATAATGCAATCTTGCATGAATTTGTCATGGAATCAGTGACTATGGCGTGACTAGGAAAAACCAAGCAGTTTCTACATTTATTTTTAGTAGTTGCTCAACAATGATCAACCTAATTCCCAGATTTTCCAAGCAGTTCACTATTTCCTTGATACCCAAGTTAGGGAAAGAATATAGAGGCATCTTAGCTTCGTGCTATAATATTTTGAGCCAAAGCTCAAATGGTAGGGTAAATTTTTTTGTTGGTTTCTCAAAGGTTTTACAAATTATAATGATGGGACAATTTAGAGGTTATTTGGATAGGTTATAGATAAAATTAGGTTGTTTTGTTTATCTGGTTACAACATGTGGGCTGAAATGTGGCTCCCACAAGGGTTGAGCCCAACCTGCTGCCCTATTATTTCATTTAAGAAGGATAATCACAAGTAAACCATCCATGAAGCATTAAAGATCAATATTTTCAAGGATAGTGGAGTATGTTGGTAAGGGGTAATCTCCTTATTGATAAAGATTTATCCTTATTAATAAGAACATTCCACTATCAACATAGCCATGATTTTGACAAAATTGATCATCAAGGATTCCAAGATAGTTTTCATTAACATTATAGTTAAAAGTAAGTAGCCCCAAGCATCATAACAGTCACAAGAATTGAACATGAGGGGCAATCATGTAGATTAAAAGCTTACACAATAGTCATCACTTGCAAAGACAGAGACAACATGTTTCCACATAAAAAAAAAATCTAATGCATGAAAGGTACAATGATGAAGTCCATAATAGTGAATGTTGCTTAAGAGGGATTGAAGGACAACATTTTGTATCAAGGAGAACAAGGTAACCTCAAAATATGTTGTACCTGAGTATGACAGTACCTAAGCTTCTGGTGTTTCTAGATGGAACCTTTAGCAGAAAAGTGTAGTCTCCATCTGAAGGAATTGTCTTCAGAGCTCTTCCCTAAAATGAGGGTTGAAAACATTAGAAGAAAAGAAATACCATAATTCTAAAGTAACAACTTGTATCAAGACAAATGTCAGAAAGTATAATTAAAAAGACAAATCCTTACAATTGGACCTCCAATTGGACCTCAAATTGGACCAAACAGATTTATGATTTTATCTTTAGAATGTAGAAACTTTCTCTGTCGAAGATTCACAACTTGAAATTGGATCTCCAATTGGACCGATAAAATTTATGATTTTATCTTTAGAATATAGGAACTTTATCTGTTCGATATTCATGACCTCAAATTAGATCAGAAACTAGATAAGCAAATTTATGATTTTATCTTTAGAATGTACAAAATTTCTCTATTGGATATTAAAGATCTCAGGTTGGATAAAAAACTAGATAAGCATATTTATGATTTTATCTTTAGAATGTGGGAACTTCCTCTATTGGAATATTTGGAAATTCCTACACACACTTGCTAGGCTTCAGAGTAAAAACACCTGAAAGTGTTTCACAATGGCTCAAGGTACAATCCAACCTAGTTTTGACACCAATAGCAATCCAATTTTTCCTGAACCATCCATACCCAAACGTTGCATCACAATCTATTCTTCCTGCACATAAAAATGACCCATATTAACCCCTTCTAAATGAAACTCAAAATACCATGAAAAAATTAGTCCCCTATATTAGTAAGTAGGCAGTCTATAGGGCATAGTTTCATTTTATACAAGGATGCTCATGAAAGGAATCTTCAAGTGATAGTTAGTGAGTTGTTTGAGATTATAGCTAATGGTGCAATATCCAATCTTAAAGGCAGTTAGCAAAGCAGTAAATGTGCAAGAAAATCAAATTGTACACAACAAACAATTCACTATGTTATCTTGCATAATGCCTTAAGTTTGAAGACAAAAATATGATTGTATCTTGATGAAAGTAGTGACCTTAATGGTCAATCACTGGTGTTACCCATAAATATACTATGTATCATTTGTTTCAATTATGTCCCTCTTTTCTCTGAATCCCGCTCAAGTTAAAGGCCTTCATATTCATTTTATTCATTTGTTGCGGTTTCCCTTAAGTTTCTAACTCTTGTCCCGTGTTCTTGAAGTTTTGAAACTTAGTTCTTTGGTGCTCATTGTTATTTTTCCTTGTCGTCAGGTTTGTGCTTTTCTTAACTTTCTGATAGCCCGACTTGTTATCCTTGTAGCGTCAAGAGTATGGTCGGTGAGTTGTAGGTTCTCAAAACTTCATAACTCCCAATTTTGTGTTATTAGGTTCAATTTTTCCACGACAAAGAGGTTTTTTGTTCATTTTGTAGGTTTCAAGGCACCATTTTCACATTTAAAAAGGCGTATGATACAGCTAAGAGATGTCTTATCTATATTTTTACAAGGCATGCAAACCTTAGGGTTTTTATTACTGCAAAATAAAATAAAGTGTCATATTAATTCAACAACAAATGCACGTCTTTTCACACTACTGGATTTGACACCATTTTCTGACAGTTGTTCGTCGGTTGTTTGACAAATCTCTGTCGGAAGAGCGATGCAATGGCGAAAATCTTTTTGTCGTTGTTTTTTCGTCGCAAGGCCAATGAAAAATTAAATGTCGAAATAACGGCGAAGAATCGTTAGTCGGAAGCATCGTGAAATACCTCAGGATTTTGTCAGAATATCGACGAAACCTTTGTTTATCCACTAATGAATTACATCAGAAGTTCATTGTCGGTTCGACGAAATGGGCAAGCATTATCGTGAAAACATGGAACGTTCGTCGAAATAGCAATGAAATACTAAAGTAGTAGCATCGAAAGAACACCAAAAGTTCGTCGAATGTGCGACGAAATAGGAAAGTAGTAGCATCGGAACAACACCAAAAGTTCGTGCACTTTGCGACGAAATTAGCAAGGAGTAGCGTCGGCTGCGCACCAAAAGTTCGTCAAAAGTGCGACAAAATTAGCAAGAAGTAGCGTCAAAACAAAGTGAAAAGTTCGTCGACTTTGCGACGAAATTAGCAAGGAGTAGCGTCGGAAGAAAACTAAAAGTTCGTCAAAAGTGCAACAAAATTGGCAAGGAGTAGTGTGGTGGCAACACTGAAATATCATCAAAAGGGCGACAAAATGGGTAGGGAGTTATGACAAAATCATCATCGCAGCTATAGAAACTTCGTCGAGCATTTCTGTTGATTCATTGGTGGTTATCGTCGAAATTGTGATGAAGAAGCAAAATTTAAAAAAAAAATTTATATATTTGTGGAAATGTACCATTGCGGAGACTGATGACTGATCATACATACAGACTGCATATTGGTTTGATGCTTCAAACAATGCATTTCTTATATTGAAAAGTGCATTACCTTATTGAGCTTCTCTTTGTTTTGAGTATAGTTTAATAT
>VDFB02089237.1:0-27666 GCA_007258455.2 Sequoia sempervirens | reverse complement strand
GTGCAATCCCCCTGTCAAGAAACTTCATATTGTCAGAGCCACTAAGCTCTTGAATCCAGCTTTGAACAGATAATTCTTCCATAACATTACCATCCAGAGGAGACCCAATCAGATCACTCTGCATCCTCTTCAAAGCATCATCGTCACTCCCATATGGAATCTCTTGTATTTCAAAGGATTTCAGGGTCCTTTGAACACTATTAGAGACCCCAAAGCCTGCAAATTGCATGCCAGTTTCTGGTAGTTCACAGAAACATGGATTGCCTGAGGAAGAAGCTCTGAATTGCTGGCTTTTGTTCTTTAATATTGCATGCAAACAAACTTGATGTCGATCTGTAAACCCATTCCAGTGTTGCAGATAATCCATTTTTCTTAATAAACAAATCTGTTGAAAACACCCACCTAAATTGGTGTGCATGTTCTTAAATGCCATATGTGATTGCTTGGATAATTCTCTAGTCCTATCAACTGCAAAATCATTCAATATCCAAAGGCCCCTGATACTATTAAAATAATTAAGCAGATTTCATGGGAGTTGTATGAAATCGACAGGCAAGCGATTATTTATTCCCACTATGTGATAAAAAGAAGAATAATGGGTCACGCTGAAGAATATTTGTTTACGAGGTTTGAACTTCCTTTTCATGCGTAATGGAAACCAGTTAGGAAAAAATACACCTGTTAAATGTCGGCTCCCCCATAGAGCCGTCGTTACGGACACTGCTTTATTTTTCTGAACAAAAAGGCTTGTGTAAAATGTTGGCTCTTTTATTAGTCATAGGCTATTTTGTTTGAAGTTTCTGCTCTGAATTTCGTTAGTCCAGTCAGGAATTGGATTTGTCGGTGCCGGAGATGTCCCGGTCAGCGGCGATTTGACCAGGTTTTTTGGAGGCGACGTGAAGCTTGGGAATTACGTGGGTTGGCGGTGGTGGAGTTGGTGTCTTCGATACACAGAAGCTGAACTGTAAGCGTGCGGGAATGTTTAATCATTTTGTCATTGTTGTACGATGGGGGCGGGCGGAGTAAATGCGAGCGGACGAAGTAAATGCAATATTGAGTGTTGCAGTGTGGGAAAGTATACTTTGTTTAAGTTGTATTGTCGAACCAACCATTGTGGTGTTGGTTTCATAGCAGCGTATTTTCGTGGTTGGTTTCATAACAGATTGGAGGGTTTTCAAACTGTTATTCTCTGCAATCTGTAAGTCATTTTACATGGGTGTTTTGCATAGATGATTTATTGATTTTTTATGTTAAAACTGTTGTTCTCCAGAAGCTGTAAGTCATTTTACATGGTGTTGTAGTGTGGGAAAGTAAAGTTGGAAATGTGGGAGAAAATATATTGATTGAGTTGCATTGTCGAAAGAGCGATTGTGGTGTTGGTTTGATAGCAAACTATTCTAAAAACCGTCGGCTTCGGTTCTATGGTTCATTTGATAGGAGACTATTGTAAAAATTGATGGCATCGACTCCATTTTATAAGAGATTGGAGGGTTTTGAAACTATTGTTCTGTGCAATCTATAAGTCGTTTTACATGGGTGTTTTGCATAAATGATTTATTTATTGTTTATGTAAAAACTACTGTTATGCGGAATCTGTAAGTCGTTTTACATGCGTGTTTGGCATTATGGTTTTGTACACTCAAATCTTCTTTCTTTTGTCAAAAAAATATGGTTACCGCTAGTAATTTTTTTGTCCCTTTTTTATTGTTTGTTGTTATCTCTATGCATCTTTGGCCTTTCTTTGGTAAAAAAATATGGTTAGGGTTAGTAATTTTATCACCCCGCATTTGTCTTTTTGGTTATCTCTATGCATATTTGTCGTTACAACCATTAACATGGGACCAATTGTAGATTAACATAGGAGTGATTGCATAAATATATGGGCTTATACCTGTTACCATAGGAGCAATTGTAGTTAAATCCTATTTCTTTGGTAAATAAATATGGTTAGGGTTTGTGATTTTATCGCCCTCCGCTTATTGTTTTAGCTATCTTTGTCATTACACCCATTAAGATAGGACCAATTGTAGATTAAGATAGGAGTGATTGCATATGTATATATATGTAGAGGGTTAGTATGAAAGCATAAACATGTTGGTGATAAAATTAGTTTGGTGGGTGTTAAGTGTTCTTTTTTGTAATATCTCTTTTATCTATTCAATTTATTTGTTTGATGTTTGTGATGGGATTTTTTGTCAGCCGAGCCATGAATAGGATTTGTCCTATAATACTCTTTTGCAATTTCTCTATTTGTTTAGAATATTTAGTGCCAGGCAATGTAGCTCAAATTTTTGATTGGCTGTGTGGCGTTATAGGAATTTTGTATAGGATATTGCTACTCGTTGAACTACAATTGCTCCTATTGTAATGGCTACAACGCCAAAGCTACACATAGATAACCACAAACAATAAACAAAAGATTCACAAAGATAACTAAAACAATTACTCTTATGTTAATCTGCAATTTCTCTTGTATGTATATGTTTGGTGTGGGTTTTCAGTCATCTGTGATTTACATATAATTCTTAAGTGTTTTCCTAATTGTTGTTTTACAATTTTCCTATTTTCTCTATAATATCTAGTAGGAAATTATGTAGCTTGAATTTTGAATTGATAAGCCAACTGCCACATAGAATTTGTTGTTACACCTTGTCTAGATAGTGATAGAATTTTAGGTAAGCATGAATATGATGCAAACTCAAATCTATACATTCATTTGACTTGAACTGGGTTCTTTACTTTGAATATTCTTTGTAAGTAATTTCACATACATAGATGCCGATATCTAGACCATTTGGCTGAAGGGAAATTGCAAAAGACCTATTAGGAAAACACTTAACAATCACAAGAAAATGACAGATGCTGGAAAACCCACATTAAATAAAACTTTAAAATATGAAGAATACAATAGGAAAACTAAGATAATGAATAGTTTGGTATGGGGAACTGGAAAAAATAATATGATAAAGAAGAGTTTGTTATGGGAGGGTTCAAACAGTTGAGAAAAAAAGAATATCATAAAACATATTGGTACAGGACAAAAAGTGATATTGGAAAAGAGCTATTAGGAAAACACTTAAGAGTCATAGCTACCTTGTCAATTCAAAATCCAAAGTACATTATTCCCCACTAAATATTATAAACAAAATAGGGAAATTGTAAAACAACTATGCGGAACTGAAAAAAAGAATATCATGAAGAATAGTTTGTTGTGGGGAAATTGAAAGATGAGGAAGGAAGAATATAATGAAACATATTGATATAGGACACTACCATCCCAAGTAATTAGCAAGCTTGACCCCTTACATAAACAAACATGGGAAATTTGTTCGAGGGAGCTTCAAGTAAATCAAGAAAAAAAGAATATCATGAAACATATTGATAAAATATTCGAGCTATGTTCTTTGTTAATAAATATTGAAGAAAAAAAGAGAAATTATATAAGAGGTGTTAGAATAACAATTATTTGGTGCAAGTTGTTTTACATGGGTATTTTGAATAAATGATTTGTTGGCGGTATTTAATGCCAACCAATGTAGTTTGAATTTACAATTAAGCCTATGACACTATATGCATTTTCCAGAGATTGTTGCACCATGTAATTATTGTCATAGCCTAAAGAAAATAGGTATCATGATAAAGAAATGGGTTTAAATAATTGTTTTTCCAAGTTGAAAAGATATGCATATAAGTGTGGAGGGAAAAATAGTTTGGTGGCTTTTAAGTGTTATTCTAATAGCTCTTTTATATGTTCAACTATATATTTTTAATTTGAGGAAAAAGGAATATCATCAAACATATTGGTATAAGAGAACAAGTGAAATTGGAAAAGAGCTATTAGGAGAACACTTAAGAATCATAGGAAAATGACAGATGTTCTAGAACCCAGATTAAATAGAAGTTTGAAATTTGGAGAATAAAACAAGAAAACTACGATAATGAACATTTTTTTATGGGGAACTAGAAAAAATAATATAATGAAGAAGATTTTTTTGTGGGGTAGTTCAAACAGATATAAGACATTGCTAGCCCACATAATTACCAAGCTCCACCCCTTACATAAACAAACCTGAGTAGTTTGTTTCAGGGAGCTTCAAGAAAATCCAAAAAAAATGAATATATTGAAACATATTGATACAAGATTTGAGTTATGTTGTATTTTAATAAATATTGAAGAGAAATAGAGAAATTGTATAGGAGCTATTAGAATGACAATTATTTTCTACAAGTCGTTTTACATGGGTATGTTGCATAAATGATTTCTCTACAATATTTAATGGCAAGCAATGTAGCTCAAATTTACAATTAATCATGTGGTGTTATACACATTTCTCAGGTATTTTTGCATGATATAATTGTTGTCATAGCCTAGAGAAAATAGGTGTGGTGATAAAGAACTGGGTTTAAATAATTGATTTGGCAAGTTGAAAAATATTTGTATAAGTGTGGAGAAAAAAATAGTTTTGTGGATTTGAAGTGTTATTCTAATAGCTCTTTTATCTGTTCAGCTTTATATTTTTAGCTGATAGGCTATTTGTTTGAAGTTTCCATGAGGATTTTCATCAGCTCAGCCGTGAATAGGATTTGTCGTCTAATAGCTCTTTTACATTTTATCTATTTGTTTATAATATTTACTAGCAGACAATGTACCTTGAATTTATGTCTATATATATGTATTGAATTCCCCATTTGATATTTTTAAAACACATATAGGCAGAAATATATATCGATATATACAAACCAAGACCATTGTGTATCGATTGAGAATGCAACAACAATTTATATATGCACATGTATATCTAAATAGTTGTGTATGCTATATTTATTTGTATTTAGGTAGATGTTGATTTGAAAAGAGTTAAAAAATAGCATATGTAAGTATTATTTAGCTTATGAGAAAATTCCTAAAATACAACCATAGCATTAAATGATATAGCATTGAGATGTTAATAATAGAGCATTGAATACATTCAAAAAACACCAAAAATAGTGTAGCTTGTATTGGCTTGTTGCTTCCATCTTGATTGCCATTGTCCAATAGCCCAAGCAATCATTTCCCATTGTGCTTTAGTGTTTGAATGATTCCAAGAGTCCCCTTATGGTGTATATATTTTAATAAGCTCTGAAGTTGAAAACATGTTGCTAGTTTGCATAGCTTTTCCCCTTTCTTTTCCCTTCGCTTTGCACACTATTCAAAACCCACATGGATCCAATACTATGCATCTTTCACATTGTAACCATTAACATAGGAGCAATTGTACATTGATAACTCCTCCCCTTGAAATTTATAAAGACATCAAACATCTAGACTAGATTTTCCCTCAATTGACTGGCTTAGAAGGCTACGAATTCAAACCTTTTGTTCCCTATAGTTATGCCTTACTTTGGAGTGGACAATATCCTATAGGAAACAAAAGGTTTGAATTTTTACCCTTCTTAACTAGACAATTGATGGAAAATTCAATCTTGATGTTTGCTCTCTTCATAAATTTCAAGGGGAGGAGGTACATAGTGAGGAAAAAGTATGGTATACACATCTATTTAGATATAGCAGTGTGTATATAGATAGGTGTATACATGTGTGTGTATATATATATATATATATATATATATATATATATATATATATATATATATATATATATATATTTGGTTATATGTGTGTGTTTTTAAATGTGGAGACAAAGGGGAACTTCAATGCATATATGTACTTAATCATTTCTAGTCTTATTGTTGTATAGCCTATTGTTTTGTTAACAAGGGGTGAAAGGAGCAACTAGAAACATATACAAATATCTCTGTATAGTTATATGTAGAAATATAGTAAAATAATAAAAAAATTGTATGGATAGATATATAAGCAACCTCAAAGATAAACAGATACATATAGCGGTATATCGATATGCATTTATCATTTTTATTCTTGCTGATGTATCCTCTAGTGTTTTGATACTATTAAAAGTACATTTCTATTCTTGTTTTTGTATCCTGTGTTGTTTGTTCAGTTTTAGAAGTGGAATGTTTATAGATTGATATTTTGTAAGTTATCTACCAATTGCCATTGGGGTGTTGCAATACATTAATCTACTATTTTTATTGTGAAATAGAGTTGTCAATTAGTGAACTCAAATTGTGACATTTTTTTATCTGAAAAAAGTTCCCAAAACTATGTCTATGGGATCAAGTTTTGTGGATGGGTCTATAGAGCCCCCCAATATTGATTTGTTGAGGTCTACCATGGTTCCTGTTGCAGAGTTCGGCTTTGAGGGTGTGAAACACTAGCCTTCAAATCCTGATTCCGTAAGTATAAATTTCCTTTTTTATACTTGTTGCAAATTCGGTGTAATTGTTTCTAGTTTCCTTTACTTTAAGGTGTATAGACACATGGGTGGACCTAACAAAGCATATAGATGTGTAGGGAGATACAAAGTATATGCATATGTATATGTATATGTATATGTATATGTGTATGTGTATGTGTATGTGTATGTATATGTATGTGTATGTGTATGTGCATGTGTATCCATATGGATATGTATATGTATATGTATATGTATATGTGTATGTGTATGTGTATGTGTATGTGTATGCATATGTATATGTATATGTATATGTATGTGTATGTATATGTATATATGCATATGTAAATGTGGAAGCTGAATGGTAAGTGTTTTCTCCTATGAGTGTTAATGCATCCTATCTTTGTTGTGCGGTGGTGGTGGTTGAAGTAAATACAATATTCAATGTTATAGTGTGGAAAAGTATACTTTTATTAAGTTGTATTGTCAAAAGAGTAGAATATGATACATCACATATGAAGATAGCATATTACCCCCTAATTTCTTATTGTGTCATGTGTGATGGAAATCCATGAAATTTTGTGTGGGCATTCCAAAATGTCCTTGGTCATTGTGTTCTTTTAAATGAGGGATATAACAATAGTGAAATAGTGGAAATGGGTATGTGCAGGATCATGATGGGCCAAAAAGTGGCAATATGATGGGTATATGGCTAACGACTTTTTTTAACCCAAAATTGATGAAACAAAAAGGACTTTTAAAGGAGATTCTCAACTTTCCACCAATATAAATTATGCTTTACTTTGAATTTAATAAATAAGTATTATTCATTTTCTATTTGAATTCTTGGTTGATGGGCTGATTGAAAAACATCTATAGATTCCAAATAGTATCACATTTTGTGAATTCAAAACATGCATCTCATTCTATGTTTCACATAGTATAGGATTAAAAAAAGAAAAACTGAATTTCATGAAGTTTTGACCAAGTTAAGGTGGTCAAACATACTATTTTTTATATATTTTAAAAGTTGTAATAAAAAAATCATAATTAATTATTTACTTGGAAAAAATTACAAAAAAATATGCATCACATCGACATGAGTCCTCTATTTATATCTAAAATATTATAAAATATTATCATTTTATTGTGGTTAGGTGACTTACACCTACTTCTTATTTTTCCTGAATTTAAGTACTACTACATTGAAATTTCAAATTTTTACCAAATAGATTTTTTTTTTTTTCAAAACCTAGTAGTTTAGAAACTACATTCAATTTTCTACAGATTCTATTCTTACATATTTTTGAAATAATATAGATAACTTATTCAAATTTTTACGTCAAGTTGTCTAACTCTAGTTTTTCTAAATTTTTTGCACTTAAGGGCCTGTTTTTTCCATGATGATCCTGCAAATACCCAAATGGTTAACACAAAAAACTATAAACATGGATACACATCTATATTTTGTTACATGTTTATGTTTAATTACTAGTTTAAATATATCTATGGTTATACATGTATATTCATAAATGCTAATATGGTTGAGGTTGTATGTATACTCCTAGGCTATATGAGTACATTCATGTTCCATAGCCCAATCACTTGTTGAATTTTGAAAGGGTAAAAAATAGAAAAAAAACCATTTGTACTATAGCCACAATAGAGAGGAAATTTGTGCGAAGCACCATACAAAATATATGGAGTAAAGGCTAGTTGCACCATGTACAACTGCAACTCCACCCGTTGCCAATCTTCCTTCATAGTGTGCATTAGCAATGGTGGATGCCACCCCTCATAAATAGTCTCAGAGCAATCCCCCTACTGCACTAGTAGAGTAGCAATACTTCAAATAAATATTCAATGGTTGCTACCTTTCTATGGTGAAACAATTTTGGAACCACATTGATGCACTATCAAAACTTTCTATTTGTTAGATATGTAGAGAAAGCTACATAGGGATGCACATTGGTATGTCTCCAGGGTTAGCAACAACATGTGTAAGATGCTATTTTGAAAAAGGCACCCACCGCTTTAGCTATGCAAATGGCATGGACCTAGGCCCACAACCATTGTTGCTAAAAAAGCTAATGTAGGATGAAGAAATGCTTATTGCTAGGGTGGCTCCAGTTTTGTAGGTGTCCCATGCTAGAGGAGATGAATTTAAATACAATGGTCACATGGTAAGCTTTCCTCAATATATCATAGAAAAAAAAAATTGTGTCACTTGCAAGACCTTGTGGTTGTCATTATATGCCGAACCACTATTGAAGGTGGTAATTACGATTGCTATGTTAATAAACATCATGTCATGGATGCATTGAAATACAAAATTCAATATAACAAGTATTACAATGATGTTGAGATTGATGTTGATTCTCTTAATATGCTACCTAATGTTGTTGTTGATGTGTCCACTTTCTTGCATACAATAGATCAAGTTTCCAATGAAGGCCTAATGCCATCAACTAGCTCAACAAATGTTGCTCAGGATGAAAATGGATCTTCAAAGTTTTTATCATTTATCTCTTCCTTGCCAAATGCTAAACAAGAGTTCCAAGCAATCAAACAGGAATTGCAAATTGAAAAAAAAAGATAAATATTTTGTGTTGGCCTAAAATTAGCTCATCTCTTGTTAATGAATACAACACTGAAAGTTTATTTACAACATGGCCTTTCCAACATTGTTCCCCACTAGAGTAACACTTCCCCTCCAACTGAGGAATGTTTGAGTTCACTTGCATGAATATTCCCTCCACTTAATGAGATATTTTGACCACAAATTTGGTAAACATGTCAGGTTTAGGTATTTCCTCTATAATTTGATAATGAGACATTGCAACTAGAAAACTGTTTGTCTTTGTTAGAGCGGACTTGGAAGACAAAATCCCCAGGCCATTTTTTGCATTGCGTGAATTCCTTCAAGCTACCACCAATGGCTAGATAGCTAAGCAACTAATGCATTTTGGTGCATTGTTGTGTGGGACCTATTCTTTTTGGAACTCTTGTTGGGCTCAACCCACTGCAATGATTGAACAACTTGGAATACCCACCCTTTTTTTCACTTAAAGTTGTGCAGACACAAAATGGGCTAACTTGCAAAAAAATTTCTCTTATGTAGCTCGATTGGTGATGGATCCCTCAACAAAGACACTAACAGATAGTGTTGTTCAAAATCCACATATCACGTCTTTATATCTCCATTATAGATTCTCAATTTTCCATGAAGAGGTGATTGAAAAGCTTTTGCATGCAAAAGATTATTGGTATAGATATGAATGGCAGCATCATGACTCTACACATGTGCATGTCTTTTTATGGCTTCTAGAAGCCCTCAAAATGGACACTCTTGATTGATCCAATCAGCATGATGTTACCATGGCAAGACACTTTTTTGATAGATATGTTTTAGCTTGGAATCCATGTTACCCTACACAGAGATTGCTCATAATGTATCATTGTTCTAAAGAAAATATGTGCTTTCTTTCCACAAGCCAAATTATTTCTAGTGATCCAATCATTTATTATGAAGAGCTGCTAAATAAAGTTCAAAGACACACAAAATGCTCTAAATATACTTGTTTAAGAAAAAAAGGAGAGCAACTACAATGTCACTATAAAGCACCTTAGCAATACCAATTTACCTCTACATTGACATATGATGCTGAGACTAGCAAATCCTACAAGCCAACAAGAAATGATGATTATCTAAATATTCATAGCCCACCCATGCTTGCAATCTAGCGTACCAATGTTGATTTCCAACTAGTTGTTTCTAGGAAAATCATTTTAAATTATACTTCTAAATATGCAGCTAAATCTAAGAAGAAATTAGAAAATTATCTTGATATGTTGAAAAGACTTGAAAATAAAAATGTAGTTAAGGATAGAGCACTGCTTGCATATCAAAAATTCATGATGAATACTCTTGTGGAGCGTGACATCTCCACATAGGAGACATGCCATTTGATGTAGAAATTGCCTCTTCTCACTTCAAGCTAGAAATATGTGCGTTTGAATGTTGGTAAAAAAGCATGGTTCCATATGAATAAAGATGATGTTAATGAAGACCTGCCAACAAATTATATTCATTGCTATATGCGAAGGCCTCTAGAGCTAGCTGGTGTATCCCTAATTGACTTAGTTCCATTATATACACATTCAGAGTAGTGCAAAAAGGCTAAATGGAAACCGAGATTCCAGCCTGCAATTGTCCTTATGTACCCATTGTTCAAGACTATTACCATTGAAGATACATAAATATTTGAGACATTTTGTTGGACTGAACTTATGTTATAAAAACCTTTCTGAAACATACAAATAGATATAGGTCTTGCCAAACAAGAGACTATACAAAATTGGAAATTTTTAAAAACAACTGGTTATCATCCTTGGAATGTTAATAGACTTCCAGTTGCATCTGTAATGCCCGTCCAAATAACCTAAGAATGTTGCAAAAGTGAGATAAAAGTGTAATAATTTTTTTTTTAAAGTATTAATATTATGTTAATTAGTTGCATACATTCTTAGGTTAAACGGCGTTACACTACTTTGAGTTTTCCTTAAGCGACTTAAGTATTTCGCATTGCACTTAATAATTCATAACATAAAATAAACATTGCATAATAATTTAAATTCCCCTTTCAAGATACATTAAAGTACAAATACATTTCCATACAATGCAATGATATAATGTTACATTACTCATCCATCTGATGAGGTAGTTCAAATGATAGATACAATTTACAATTACATTGATCACCTCTTATACAATTGAGGGATGTTTTCAAATACATGTTTACAAAATACAATGAGGAAAGTATAGAAGGAATCCATGTGCGAGCTCTCCATCCACAAAGCGCTCTATGCAACGAACAAACTGGGGACCCAACGGAGTAAGGTGCACGTTCCACCCAACCATGTGGTACCCGTAGGTCCACCCCCCGTGCTAGGAGATAGTAACAAGGCTACCTAGACATAATCTACTAACCCTAGACACTAGTACATACACACTATTGGTTACATTGCTTCCAGATTTGACAATTGATTTGAAACACAATCAGAAGGTTTAACTGTTATTCTAGGTGGAGTGTCATTACAACGATGCAATGGTTACCCTGGTGTTTCTTCCTAGGTCCCGGCCCCCAATCCTTGGGTTACCCTGGTAACCTCTTACGAAACCCGGCCCCTATTGCATACAGTTGCGGAATCGAATGCCTCTTAAAGAAACGAGACACCGATTTGCCATTCCAGGCCTTCTCAACTTTTACTCATGACTGTAGAAGCTCAAGAGTCATAAGAGAGGCATACATAACTTGTTAGATGTTTTAACTCTATCTACTGTGTACTTTAGTTTTCACTGATTTACTTAACTAATCGTAAGTTACCCTGACACCACTTTGTGTGTCAGCCCTTACGACTAGCCACTCCCCTAACATAACAAGGTTACTAGGTTTACAAGACCAGGGTTTACAAAGTGCACAAAAGATCAACATATAATTGCCAAATTACCACAATAAAGGTCTCAATTTCGTTTACAAAATATAATGCACTACCCTAGATTGTTCACACACAAGAAACCATAGTTTATTTTACTTCCCAAGAAAGAACTACATCTGGAAGACTTGATTATTTTAAAACTTTTCCCGACTTGCCCAATCACAAAAGAATTAAACCAGTTCTAAGCAAATAGAATTTACATATCTATTTTTTTTGGATATACTAAATCCATATGTCACAGCGTGAAAACATCATATCTTTAAATAGCCTTAATTAAAAATAATTTATTTCAAAATCAATAACTATTTCATATAATCAACTCCTTCAATTTTCACAAATATATATAATAATCATCTTCCTATGCTTCTAAAATTCCAATTTTTACTATATTTACTAAACATTTATTTAATTAAATCTACATTTATAAAAATAAATGTATTTTTCTTACTCTTAATAATCAAAATCTTATTTAAACTTTTCCAAAAATATATAATTACAAATATATATATATAATTTTAAATAAAAGTTCAAATTTTTCAACAACAAAATAAAATCTGAAATTAAACTTTAACCTAAATTTTAAACTCTAAAAATTAGGGCCCATAGCCCTGCTACCGCGCACAGAGCTGCGCACAGTGGGGAAGGGCTGCCTTTGCAGCCCGCCCCACGGGCTCGGCCGCGGTGGCTGAGCCGTGCGCTGCCCGCATGGGCGGCGCTGGCTCAACCCCCACCGCCTTGCCTCTGCAGGGAACGGCTGTGGGGAGCCTTTCCCCCGTCACTCAGAGCTTCGGCTCTTTAATATATATATATTTTTAAACACTTAATTTAAATATATTTAAAAACAAAACAGTGAATTTAATAAAAATCTGACTACGGATTTCCGCCCGTACGT
The DNA here is from genome assembly GCA_007258455.2 of Sequoia sempervirens. Taxonomy (NCBI): domain Eukaryota; kingdom Viridiplantae; phylum Streptophyta; class Pinopsida; order Cupressales; family Cupressaceae; genus Sequoia; species Sequoia sempervirens. Next base: position 14,976 of record VDFB02089237.1, on the reverse strand, counting down.
CGACTTTTATATTAATTTTTTTTTTAAATTCCAGAACAATATACTCATATAAATTTATCCCTAAATAAATATCAAAAGAACCTTTAAACACAGAAGTCATTTTCTCATTTTCTAATGAAGTTTTCTATAGAATTTTCTACTGTGAATCTGGAAAATTTCTGTGTTTAACAAATATTTTTCTTTCCTCAAAATTTTCTTATAATACAGTTGGAAAATTAAACATTTTTGCTGTTTATTTCTAAAAGAATCTTTCAGTCAATACATAATAAAATTCTTCTCTAAAAAGTCATTTTCCCTAATCTTTATTCCAGAATATTTACAGGAATTCTCAAAATTGTTTTTCTACAAACAGATTATCAAGAAAATGAAATTTATTCTTCTAATTTCCTTTTCAAAAACAAGAAAATCGAATTTAAAAAAAATAAAATACCTGTAACAAGAAGATTGTCTGTGACTTGAAATTTTCCTGTAGAAGAGAGGATCCTTCTTTGCCCGTAACACACACAAAGCTCCAAAACTTCTTCTACAAACACACAAGATTTTTCCACCCAAGAATCTCCCACCAAGAAATACCACCAAGATCTTTTGAAAGATCTTTCACCAGAATAACAACTCCAACAAAGAGAAAAATACCAATTCTTAAGAAATTTTGGGTTTTTACACACAGAGAAATAATTTTTCCTCCTGCACTCTGATCCCCAACACCCTCCAGTTCAACAAACATTCATACCATGGAGAAAAACATCTTCCAACTCTGATATGTTTTTCCATTCACTACTGTTGAGCCACCTCCTGCCAAATCAAAATGAAAGTTCACCAATGCCAATCCATTCATCTAATTCAACACAAAACAAAATTCCTACCTTGAACATATTTTTCATTGTTGTTTATTTTCTAATATATTTAAACACAATATAATTTATGCACTTAATAATTCAATCTAATTAATTAATTTATTTAATTAAATAGTTAAATCCTTTTAAAGATCAACTATTTAACTAATTAAACTAACTAATGTATTAAATTATTAAATAACTAAATTTCAATCATATTTAAATATTAATTAATAACAATAAATAAAACACAATGATTAACATTAAAACATAAGCAAGTTTACCTTTTCAAAACAATTTAACCAACAGAACACATTACAAAACAACCTATGACCCAAACTAAAAACTGACAACGTACTAATACTAAGGTTAGAGATTGGAATAGGATAAACCTAACTACTATCTCCCATTCAAAAATTATGTTGAGTCTTGACACGCTCAGACCTGATTACACAGGTGAAGTCGGTGTCATGTACCTGCAAATCCTGCAACCAAGCAAACAACGTACATACATGTATATATATATATAAAGCATTAAAACAGACACACCGTGCGGAGAAAATCACAGATACCACAGGGCACTCGCAAGTGAGTGATACGATTCTGTTCTCCACACCAATACACTCACAGAGAACTGACTCAACAAATATTGTTAGTCCATCATAAACATGTGCACATCCATAAACAACTGAAAGTAAAAATCTACACTAAATCATGTCATGTCTGAAAACAATAAACATCACACAGAGTGTCATCATGTCATAGAATAATCCATCATCGCTCAAAACCAGTGATCCAAGTATCCAACAAAACAACATAAGTCTAACAGTATGAGAAAGTATCAACAAAAAGTATAGCATAAATGGAGGGGTACTACAACATCCACAATTGAAGAACATGGCAGTGACTCTGATGATTTGAACCATTGACATTCTATGGATGAATATGAATGGTATGTTTTCTCTTGACTTGGTGCAACTACTAACTTCAATATAAATTAGCTCCAACCGTTGGGTAGGTGGGACTTTGATATGAACCATTCATGGAATACAAACCATGTACCTAAATAGCTTCATAATATTGCTTTGCAGTTCATACCATTAGCTAGGGCACAATGTGAGCAAGATACAATACAACTTTTTCCTGCACATACATCATCCCATCAACTTTCACCAAAATAGCAATTGGTTATTCAAATCATCTAGTCCCATTGCATGCAACATTTCCCCAAAGACCCTCTCCGCATGATCATTCAAGGGAAAACTAGCACTAGAAAATATTTTTTGATAAATTGTATTAGACAACAAATAAACACATTTACTTCTGGATCTAATAGCTCATTGCTCACATTGGCCCCCACAATTTTTGCTGTATACAACATATGCGCCTCCACAATCCATACAGCCCTCTGGATCCCCATAAAGTATATGAATCCTTTGCAAGGTCAAGCATTGAAAATATTCCAAGAATAATTCAAATATATTCAATACATTTTGATGGACGAAATGAGTTTTCTAGGCCCAAAGTTGTTGTTGAAAATAGATAGCCGGTTGTGCTAAGCATTCCCTGATAACTAGAGGGAGCCATTCAGTGGTGTTTCCATCATCCTTGTTGGTGATCTTGCCTAGTTGCCACCTATCATGGATTACCCTATTTATGCTTCACGGTCATCGGCAATAGCCTTATGGCATACTTTCACAATCTCGATCATGTTAGACACTATTTTTTTCCAAAAAGGAGATAGCCCTTCCTAGGAAATGTTTTGGGAAATTCTTCTCCATATAAGAAATAGTGATTCTCTCCACAATGACTAGGAAGAGCTTACGAAACAAACAAATAAAAATTATCTTAGCCACAGAAAGAGAAGATTTTGATGTTGCCACACATTTGTTCACCACAAATGACTTGGTTGTATCCCACAACAAAAAAATGATCAAATAGTTAAACCTGCCCATAGCCATTAGTATTGCTCGAGTAGCACAACAACATACATTTGATCATGGAGATGATGACCAACTTCTCCCATAACTGCTACTTTGTGTTGGTGAACAGGTGATGCTAACAAAAAATTTATGGATTCAAGTTGGCCTGGTCAATGGATCCATTGGTCTTGTTATAGCTATTGTGTACAATGCACATTGTAAACCACCAAATCTTCCTAACTATGTTGTTGTTTGCTTCCAAAATTATGTTGGCCCTCCATAGGACCCATAAAACCCAAAAGACATCCCCATCCCAGCTATAACTTAGGGTAGCTAAACACAAATCCTACTCACCATGTCACGAGGAATCACAATACACAAAGCACAAGGGTTAACATTGGACAGAGAAAATATAAACATACGCAAAAAAGAGAGGAAAGGGTTGAATTTATGGCTATCTCTCATGTTAAATCAATTGAAAGACTCTGCATTGATCCAACATTCTCATTTGAAAGATACTCTAGGCTTAGCAACAACAAATACACTACTAGACGTCACAGTGAAGAGGTGCGGTTGGAACAAACTCAACCCCTACCAAAGGCTTCTACCCCTAGGTCTTGCACCGACTTATAGAAAAGGCTCTGGAACAATTACTCTTGCATTTGGTTCAAATTGTATATCATCCTCTTTTCAATGATTTTTAAGCTAAATTTTACAGAACCATACTATGTAATAATCTATGCAAAAATGGGTATAATGCCAAACATGCACAAAGATAGTAGGCAAGAATTAGCAGAGGTCAAGACTTTATTCAATGCTTTCCATCCTCTTTATCTTTACACATTGAAGATAATTTTTTTCCTGTTTACTATCTTCTCTACTTTCAACAATACAGTTTTGTGAAATTCAATATGCAAATATGCACCCATAAATATTAATTTGTTGACTCCCCATTTCAACATTTTGTTGAGTCATACTTTTGTTTAAATGGAATTCAAAAGAATAAACTCTTCTATATATTCCACCTATGGATGTTTGTGCAAATTTTTTTAAATTACATGATGTCAATTCTTTATCAGCATACGTGCAATTCTCTTTCAACCGATTTTAACATGTAGTACTCTAAACATAGAGTTGTAGTTGTTACAAATTAATACATATGCAAATACAAACAACTTCAACTATGATTGCAATGATGATCGAGATTGTTGGTTGCATGGTTTTCGAACCACTTGTCTAGTCACCTTGTATAGTAGAATCACAATGGCATGTTACCAATGCCGCTAGGGTTGATACATTTTTGCGTTGTAGCTCAATGCCACCCAAGGGAGTACATTTAAAAAAAAATGTTCCTATATAAGGATGTCTATTGTTTTGCTTGCATATTGAAATCAGGCACCATGGTGTTGGTTCCATAGCAAGCTACTTAACAAAGCTACCATACATCTCCATTGGATACCAGATTGGAGAGCCTCCCAGCAGTTCCTGCTCACAGTCTGTAGTGTTTTAGCTTCTATTATTGTTGTAAGTAATTTTCCAATTCCTTTTCTTTGTTCTATACGCATCTAACCAGATGCATATATTTTAATATGTTCAAACAAAATGTTGCTTTGCAGCAATATCATATTGGACTCACTGCAAACATAGATGAAGAATGAGAAATGAAGCTCATATGTTAGGAAATTGGTACGTGAAAGGCAGCCATAGCTGTAAGCGTAAACAAGGCTTTTTTATACATTTGTACTTACCTGAGCTATACATTCAATCCTTTTCTTCCTCCATGGTTAGATAGCCTCCATATATTTGTTGCTATAGATATACATTCATCCAAATATTGTTATGTGCACATGACTACTATAAACATTGTCTATTCTGCACATTACATTTTTCCATGTTCATATAGTTTCCTTTTCAGCTAACAAAAAAAATATCTAAATACGCCAAAAAATTCTAACCACGACTTCTCTGATGGAAACCCTTGTGGAAATTTCAAACACATCATGATATTGTCTTTCTCTCATCTCTTTGAAGCTTCCTATAACAAGGTCTTCATTTTTGTAGTTTACTTGTTCTATTATTCAACAAACATAAGATTAACCTCCACCTTTGGACTAGTTACTTTCTTTTTTGTTCCATGTGTGCTTCGTTCCCTCTGCCTACTGTTCATTGTTATCTGTGTTCATCCTCACTGCTATATGAGTTTTGTACAACCGAATCTCTATATAAGAAACTCTCCATATCTATGGTCTTCAGCTTGTACTCTCCGTATGATAAACTTCCAAACTTCCACATAAATATTTTTTTAGATGATCTGCCATTTGAGACACTCTAAAATAGTTGTTACAAGAACACTTGAGAATCACAAGTAAGTGATAGGTGGTCAAAAAACCCACATCAAAAACAAGTTTAAAAGTGGTAGACAAATGTACACAAGCCAAAAAAATTGGAAAAATGTGAATGGTTCTTGTCCATAACCCATTAACATGTGATTCCAAAGTGTTATTCTAATACATCTTGTAACTATTACATAGATTGCTTGTGTTGTACCAATATGTTTAATGATACTCTTTTTCACTCATCTGTTTCAAGTTACTTATAACAAACTGGTAATTGTTGTGGTTATTTTATTTGGATTCAACAGTTCATATGTGTCCTATCAATATGTTCAATGATATTTATTTCCCCTCATCTGTTTGAAGTTCTGCATGAAAAATTGTTCTTCATGGTATTCTTCCTCCCAAATGCCCATAACACACTGTTCATTATCATTGTTTGTGTTTTCTTGCATGAATGTTTGTTTGTTTTGTCATTGTTGCATGATGGGTGTAGCCATGGTAAATGCGGGAAGACGAGGTGAATACAATATTAAGTGTTGTAGTGTGGGAAAGTATACTTTGTTTAAGTTGTATTATTGAAACAACCATTGCAGTGTTGGTTTCATGGTAGATTATTGCAAACCCATATTAAATAGACCTTGACACCATGGATAATAGAAAACCTAACCTACAATAATTAATAGTTTGTTATGACCAAGTGGACATTGGTAGAACATAAGCAATCTATGTAACAGTCAGTTCCTTAATTCAAAATTCAAGCTGCATTATTTGGCATTGAATATTATAGACAAAATACATGAATTGTAAAAGGACTATTAGAAAAACACTTAAGAATCACAAGTAGATGGCACATGATTGAAAACCCACATTAAACATATTAATACAACATATCTAGTCTATGTAACAGTTGAGTTGTAAATTGAAAATACAAGCTACGTTCTTTGGGAGTCAAGCCACATTAAATAGAACTGGTAAAGCCAATGGGCTCCAATACCCTACACAAAATGGGTATTACCACCACAAACTTAGTTAAAAATTTAAGGTGCATTACTTGCAACTAAGTATTAAAGGTGAATAGAGAAATTGTAAAAGAGCTATTAGAATAACACTTAACAACCACTAAATTGATTTCATCTCCAAAATTTTCATGCTTTCATACTAGCTCTCTACATATAAAAATATATATATACAATTACTCCTATGTTAATCTGCAGTTGCTCCTATGTTAATGGGTATGACACCAAAGGTGCATAGAGATAACTACAAAAAATAAATGAAGGGTGAAAAAATTACTAACCTTGACCATATTTTTTGACAAAAGAAAGAAAATTTATGTGTAATTTATGCATGCATACAGAGCCATAATCTCTTTCAAGTCTCCAAAATGGGTATAACGTCAAAGATACTAACATATAACAAGGAATAATAAGTAGAGAGAGAAATAAATAATCAATAAATTACTCACTCTAACACATCTTATACAATTTCTCTACTCGTCTTCAATATTTATTGCCAAAGAATGTAGCTTGAATCTTCTATTAATATGTTATATGATATTCTTTTTTTCTCATTTGTTTCAACTAGAAAACCATCCACAAAGTTTCATTCCGCACACTATACAGACTGTGTAATGACTAAAAAGGTGCATAAAGATGCATAGAGATAACTAAAACAATAAACCAAGGGTGAAAAAAGTACAACAATCTCTCGTTTTAGTTGTAATTTTTCCATCCAAAAACCAACGATAATCTATTTAAACTCTGCATAATGGGTGTAACGTTGAACATAGAAACATATAACAAGAAGACATGAATAATAAATTAATCATCTATGAAAAATACCCATGCAAAACAACTTTATGTACATTCCATGCCTAAGATGTGTATGCAAAAATATGTTTGTGAAACATGGGCACATACAACAAGGAATACCTAGTGATGTTTTTTACTATAGTCTTCTCTTGAATGAAGATCACAATGGCTCTTTCAACAATACAACTTAATCAATATATTTTCTTTCACATTTTGGAGCACATCTATGTTGCAACCCTCCAATGAGAATTCAAGCTAAAATAATATATGTACATGTATGTATGTGTATATATATGTATATATATGCATATGTATGTATATGTGTATATATGTATATGTATATGTATATGTATATGTATATGTATGTGTATGTATATGTATATATATGTATGTATATGTATATGTATATGTATGCATATGGATATGTAAATTTGACGATGCCAAATCTTTATTGGAAAACAAGTTTTTGTCAGCTTCTCATAGCAAAAAAAGGACTACAATGTTAGAAATCTTGTTTGAAAACACCTATTTTTCCAACTTTGTTATTCTATGACATATGATGAGAGTTCATGAGATTTATCGTGGACCTCACTTGCATTTCTTGCTTGAAGGTTTGGCTAGAGCCCGTTGAGCTCCATCATGCCAATATGGTAGGGAGGACAATGAGTGTGGGTTTAGTCCTTTTCCGTTCCACTTTCACATATTTATTGCTGCTTATATACATGGAAACAGAAATTCTCACTTACAGTGGTCTACCAAAAACATACTCTACTCTAACCATTGCATTTGTTATTCTTTCCACAACTCTCTTTTCAACTTCTCCAATATATTACTTATAGACGATTCTTTACCAATATTCCATGCATTCAAAATGTTCCATTTTATCTCTTTTTATTTTCAACACATAGTGCTAACCTCTTTTATTGTATATGTATATTATTTTCTTTGCATTATTACACAGATATAATAGGCATTCAAGAAAATTATTGTATTGTACACTATCTATTTCAATTTCTTTCATTCTCCTACTACTCGATGCAATGCAACTTTCCCTTCTTAAAGACGATCAATAGTGTATGTAGATACAAAAACTTCCCCAAACTTAATAGCCAAATTTGGTTACCTAATTGTAAAAATTGTTCATTACTTTTAGCTTCACATTGTATATATTAATTTTACCTATACACTTACTCATTTTTTATCATTCTTCTTTGATTTTCCTTGCTTGTGCACTAACATAACCTTCTATTTCATTTGCAGGAATGAGGTTTAAGCATGTTAGAGGACTTGAAAACCATGATACCTATTTCCCTTAAAGTTGTGACATCAAAGAAAACACAACAATATTAGATATATAAAGGCACTAGAGTTTTCCCAAGTTTTTTATTCTGTAATGTATGATGAAACTTCACAAAATCTCTTGTGGCTATTTCATCCTTTTTTTGCTTGGGGGTTTGGCTAGAGTCCATGGGGCTTCGTGATGCCAATATGGTAGGGAGGAAAATGAGTGTGGCTTTTGTGGTTTTACTTTTAATTCCATATATTTATTGTTGAATAGATTTATGTGTATACAAATTGTTGTCTAAATTTAGCTTCAATAGACATACTCTAAAATAACATGTTTTCCATGTTAGAGCAAATCACAGAGAAGAAGAACTATGTTTCTCATGTCATACTATACAATTTAATATGTTTTTAATGTTACCTCAAAATAATGCATACCTTCTAATTCAATTATTCTAACAATGCAAAATATATGTGTCGTCTCATTGCATTCTTCTTCTAACCCATTAGTCACAAGCACAAAAAATTATTTTATTCCCAAAATTATTGAGTGCATATTGTTCATAACATGTTTCTTTTTCGAAAAATTCATTTCTAATGAGCATTATAACTAATATTCAAATAAACAATGACTTTTTTAAAGAATACTTTTTTATTCGATAATGTCTCGTGCATTGCATTATCTAAAGATACATAATAATCAATCAATTAATTCATTAACCTAGGCAAAAAAATCAAAGATCAATTCCCTCTTTTATCCAAATGCTTCTTACCCAAGTTGCAAAGCATTACCTTTTCTTAAAATTATCAAATAATAATTAATTGATTGATTGATTAACCTAGATAGAAACATAAAATATATATTTACATCTAACCATAACAACTATAAGACTAGCAAACATATAAAATTATTTCATACCTAAAATTAACATTGGAAATAATGAAGACAATATAACATCGGGTTTAAAATGTTATACAATGTTCCAATTAAATGTAGAGGTATAAAATAATTTCTACAACAAAGTTAAGTCTTTTAAAATATTTTCAAATATAGCTTTGCTTTAATTGATCTCCATCTAATTATTCATATAAATATATAAATTGATTTTCATACAATGCACTCCACAAATCTTATCCTCATTCACATCATACTATAAACTAAGCTTGCATTATTTCATATTCAATTATTAACATGCTTTCGTTATTTGACTCATCCAAACAATTTGAAATAATTACCAATATTTATACTTTACATTGCATTGAGAAAACAAGTTTCTTCCTCCATCCTCACTAAATAGCCATACGCAGAGGATCCCTATCGGCTAATTGTTGCATGCCTGTGCATGTGAATACTAGTTTATTTTGTCCTAATATTGAATATTTCCATGTTAATTTTTTTTATTAAAATGTCTTTTTATATTATTGATTAATAAAATGTATTTTATATGGTTATTAATAGTAAAATTAAATGGTTATATTGAAAAGATGCAGTCTATTTGGTTGAGTCTCTAATTTTCTCATGTACCAAATTTGATCCATGGTGACTTTGATGAACTAGATTCCTCTACTTATGGTAGCCTTTCCAAAAAAAAAAAACTCACTTAGTTGTGTGCTTCCCCATAATGTTGTACATCTTATATATAATGACATAGATGTCAATACCTTAATCTAATTTTTTCTGTAAAAAAAGGTATAGTTATATAATAAGTTTTATCAAATGTAAATGTTAATGGTCTATTTATTTTTTTAATATGTAGTAATTAACGATGGAGGGTGAGGTCTCAATATATATTTTTTGGATGGCTGCTCCTTAATTATGATAATTACAATTTTTATTATATTTAAATATAATTAAATCATCATCTTTTAATATGTTTTAAGATTAAATTATGTGGAAAATATTGTTGCAAGTATGTGCACTTGGTGTTGTAATTGATGTCATCAAGCCTTGGTGTTGTAATTGGTGTCAACTATATGAGCAAGGGATTTTTGCAAGAGTGCGAGTAGTTGATATTGAGTTGGTGTTTTCTCTAATGTTGCTTTGATTAGTTTCATTATGTTGTCATTAGTAAGTTACTGATGTCAACCTCTTGGGTTGCTTTGATAAGATTTTTTCCATGGATGTATGATTGAGTTAATATGATTCAATTGGTTTGGTGGTGATGAGGAAGTGCTGAAGATGTTGAGGATGTGTCTCTAGTGGTTGGTTTCCAAGTGATTTTTAGAAAATTGAATAAAAGGACAAAACAGTGTGTTGCACTAGTCTTCTATGTTGCAAAGTAGCATTATGAGTTGGCTCCAATTTTCTTCTAGGTTGAAGATCTACTTGTGCAGTTCAAATACATTGATTAGAGGTTTTTAAAGGTGTTGCATTAAAAATTTGGTGTGTTGGATCATTGTGCAAAGGAAGGTGTTCACCAATGCATAAATTGTGTATTGTAGAGGTGTCTAGGAGAAATGTTTTTTTTTTATTTCTCCATAGATTGGTTTTAGGTCTTGCAAATATGAAAGTGTGCTAACATTTTTTATATCTTTCTTTTGTTGAAGTTGTTTGTGGTTTGGTGCTTTGAAAGTTAGTTCCTTGTATTGCAGTGTATGAGAGAATTATTTGAGTATATTTGGTGTGTACATTCTTCAAGTGAATATTGTTTTGAAGGAATTTGTTCGATTTTAGGGTATATTTGGAATATTCTAGATCATGTTCAAATGTTATGTGGTGTCTATGAGTCATCTTTGGATTTGAGGAAGCATGTACTTAAGTATTAATGGTGTTAACATAGATTCAACTGACCTTAGGTGTTTACACTAATTGCAAAGTTGTTTATGTAATTATGGAAGTGTGGTGTGGTGTGTATGAGTGGACTTATATTCTAGCTAAGGTGTGTTGTGGTTTACCTTCATTACATTCCATTGATCTAATTTGAATTTTCAAAGTTGAGGTCCATAACTGATCTTGGAGATTGTTTTCAAGGTTGAAGATGGTATGAATGTGTGTTGATTTGTTGAGGGATGATGGGATAGGTGTGAGAGATGTCAATGATGTGAATTATAAAGTTGTAAGGGTATGTCCAGGATCATGATGGGCCAAAAAGTGGTAATATGATGGGTATGTGGCTGATGACATTTTTTTTACCCAAAATTGATGAAACAAAAAGGGTTTTTAAAGGATATTCTCATCTTTCCAAAAATATAAATTATTATTTACTTTGAATTTAATAAGTAATTATTATTCATTTTCTATTCAAATTACGACTAAATTCTTGATTGATAGACTAATTGAAAACCATCGATAGCTTTTAAACAGTATCATATTTTTTGAATCCACAACATACGTCACATTCTATGCTTTGTATACTATAGGATTAAAAAAATAAAAATTGAATTTCATGAATTTTTAACCTTGTCGAGGTAGTCAGACATCACGAGTTTTTTATATTTTTTCAAAGTTGTAATAAAAAATTCATAATTAATTAATTACTCGGAAAAATTACAAAAGCAATATGCATCACATCAAGACATGAGTCCCTCTTACTTATATCTAAAAATATTATAAAAAAATATTATCATTTTATTGTGGTTAGGGTGGTCAGACAGACACCTACTTCTTATTTTTTCCCTGAAATTTAAGTACTACTACATTGAAATTTCAAATTTTCACCAAATAGATTTCTTTTATTTTTAAACAAACCTAGTAGTTTAGAAATTACATTCAATTTTCTACAAATTCTATTCTTACATATTTTTGAAATAATATAGATTACTTATTCAAATTTTTACGTCAAGTTTCCTAACTCTAATTTTTCTATTTTTTTGGCCACTTAAGGGCCTATTTTTTCTATGACAATCCTGCACATACCCGTAAGGTAGTAAAACCTTTCACGTATTAGATTACTAAACGCATTGAACAAAATGTGTCTACAATTATTTAGAAGGACTACGAAGGTGTTTGTGATGTTGTGGTGGATATTTATGTTGCATTGAAATGGATTTCTCATTATAACACTCTTCTCTATCTTCTTTTCTATTATAGCAGTGAGTCTTTCTTTTTGTTGGGTAGTGAGCCCTCCAGTAGTGATCCCTATTATATTTGGTGTTGATATTACTTTATATTGTAATGTAATCCTCATTGTGGTTTTTATGTGTATGGTGTCGATTCAGTTATGTTTTTGTTATTTGAGTTTATGATAAAACATTCTAATAGATTAATAATTAATTAGATTAATTTGGATTTGAATGTGTGTGAGGGTTTTCAAGCTTTAAGGTACAACTAATTCACCCCCCTCTCAGTTGTCTTGTGCATTCAACAATTGGTATCAAAGAAAGGATCCTTTGAAGAAAGATTAACCACTTGAGGTGGATCTAGGATGGCACATGAGAAAGATGTTCCCTTGTTTGATGGATCTAACTATGCTTTCTTGAAGACAAGGATCAATGAAGGTTATTTAGTGTCTCTTGGATTTTAAATATGAAAGTCTGTTGAGACTAGATATACTATTCCTACAAATGGTCTCTGTACACTACTAATGAAATCAAGGCCTATGAAAATAATGGTATAGCAAGGTATGCTCTTTTAAGTGGTCTTATTAATTTTGAATTGGTGAAAGTTATGAATTTGAAAAATGCTAGGTAAATTTTGATAAAATTAGAAAGAATTTATGAAGGAGATGATAAGTTGAAGCAAGCTAAGAGACATAATCTGAAGATCATGTTTGAGACCCTATGAATGTCTGAAGATGAAAACACCACAAAATACTTGCAAAAGATCTATGAAGTTGCCAATGGCATTAGAGGTCTTGGCAGAGAATTGAAAGAAGAATAATTACTATTGAATAATTACAACATTTGAATCAATATACCAAAGATCAATTGTATGGTTACTTAACTACTTTTGAAATGGGAGAATTTGGCACAAGTGCAAAAGTTGAGACATCTTTTAAGGTTGGTAAATCATAGAAGACCATGGAATCATATCAGGAAGATCTTGATGATGTAGAAGATAACTTTGAGAGAAGAATGAAAAAGGTTACTAGAAAGTATATAGGTAAGTATCATTTCAAATGTTTCAGTTGTGGAAAGATAGGTCATTATGCTTCAAGATGTCCAAATAGAGCTTTGAATGAAAAAATAGGGAGAACGAAGGTAAAATAATTAAGAAAAGTTATTATGTCCAATAAAATGTAAATACATTTGATGATTAATCTAATTATGGAGATGATGAGGATAGTGAATGCATCTTCATGGATTTTAAAGATGAAACTAATTCTGCTAACTCTGAAAGATGTGTGAAGGAGAGGGCTCTAGAAGCAAGTATTAATACTAAAGGAACTTTGGTGTCTGCTTTTAATGCTATACAGGAGAAGAACTACTGGATCATTGACAATCGATGCTCTAATCATATGACTAGTGATAAGAGTAAGTTTATTAAACTTGAAAAATATGAAGAAAGACTTTTTAGGTTTTGTGATGATACATCTACTAAGATATGTGGAAAAGGTTCAATTAGTTTTGATGGAAAGCATAATACTAATGCTATTTACTATGTTAAGGGCTTAAGGAATAACCTCTTGAGTTTTGGATAAATGTGTAGCAAAGGATCATACAATATTTTGTTTCAGGATGATGGTTGTGAGATCAGAAAAGGCTCTAAAATTGTGATTGTTGCTCGAAGAAGGATGGTTGGAAATGTCTATTAGCTCAAAGGTGTTGATGATTATTGTTTCATGAGTTAGATCAATGAGAGTTGGTTATGCCATAGAATAATTTTCCACATAAATTTTGATAACCTAGTTGGGATAAGTTCAATTCAAGTTGTGTGAGATCTTCCAAAGATTACAAAGCCTATCAATGTTGTATGTAAGGAATGTCAAGTTGGAAAGTGAGCAAGAAGAAGTTTCAATGTCAAAGAACAATCTTTTAGCAGACTGTTGGAATTGGTGTGTACATATATTTGTGGTCCTCAAGTGTGAGAAGTATTCAAGGTGAAAGGTATTCCATGTTATTCATTGATGATTATTCTAGAATGACATGGGTTACTCTTGTCAAAGAAAAATTGTAAGCTCTAGATAAGTTTAAACCATTTAAAGTTATGGTTGAGAATGAAATGGATATGAAATCAAATGTTTGAGGTTTGAAAAATGTGGAGAGTCACCTCCAATGAGTTGAATCTATTTAGTTAGAATCATAGAATAAAAAGGAATTTATTTTCCCCTAGGACTCAACAAAATGGAGTGGTTGAAAGAAATAATATGATTCTTCATGAAACTACAAGGACAACGTTGAAAGAAGAAACTATACTAGAATTATATTGGAGAGAAGCAGTTCATACTTATGTTTACATACTTAACAGAGTGAAAACAAGAGAAAATACACAAAGACTCCTTATGAGATATAGTATGGAAGAATTCCTACTATCAAATACTTTAGAGTGTTTGGAAGGAAATATTATATAAGAAGAGAGGAAGAAAACTTAGGAAAGTTTGATGCAAGGTATGATGAAGGTATCTGAATCATGGGGAAAATAGGGTGGTTAGTCCCCTATTCTCCTTGGTTCATTCAATAATGTCCTAGGAACCCTAATTGGATTGACTATCAACCTAACAAGGTGAGTCAATTTTCAACAAGGAATATCTAGGAATGGGTTCTTTAAGCTTTAAGGGGTTCACCACTAAGAAAATGCTTGGAAAAGAAAAATAAGCATTCAACTCACAAAACCTAATAATCCAAGCTAAATGATGAAATTATGCAACAGGGAGTTAGGATGTATGTACTTGGAAAGTTTGGAAATGCAACA
>VDFB02089236.1:0-22590 GCA_007258455.2 Sequoia sempervirens | reverse complement strand
TAAATATAATAATATTTTTTTATTGAACCTTATTGTCTTTATTCTCAAATTCCATGATTAAATATTTGACCCTCAACACCTTGTTATTCCAATTAAGTATCATATGAATCATGGAAAATTATTTAGATAGATAAATAAAACATTCACAATCAACAAGTTCTATTTTCTCTATATTTAATATTTTCACATCCCATGTATGAGGGTTTCCCCTTATAAAATGATGAATTTATGGTGTGTCGGATTTTTTCCAACTTGTACATCTTTATCAAAAAAACTAAAAGAAGAATATTAGACCATGTTCTCTTTTGTATACACCTAAAATAGGTCATGACATTTAATTCATAAATACTAGTTATTTAAGTAATATTCAACTACGTATAAATCAATTCTCAATTTTTTTTTGTTGATCAGTAAGAGAGTTTATAGTTTATATTGAAATTTCAAAAAAGGTATGTGCAAGATCATCATGGAAAAAATAGGCCCTTAAGTTGCAAAAAATTCAAAAAAATCAGAGTTAGGCAACTTGACGTAAAAATTTGAATAAGTTATCTATATTATTTCAAAAATATGTAAGAATAGAATCTACAAAAAATTGAATGTAGTTTTAAACTACTAGGTTTTTTTAAACAAAAATCTATTTGGTGAAAATTTGAAATTTCAATACAAAAGTACTTAAATTTTGAAAAATTAAGAAGTAGGTGTCTATCTAACCACCCTAACCATAATAAAATGATAATATTTTTTTATAATATTTTAGATATAAGTAGAGGACTCATGTCCCAATGTGATGCATATTTTTTTGTAATTTTTTTCCAAGTAAATAAGTAATTATAATTTTTTTATTACAACTTTAAAAAAATATAAAAACTCATATGTCTGACCACCTTAACTTGGTCAAAAATTCATGAAATTCATTTTCTTTTTGTAATCATATATTATGCAAAGCATATAATGTGATGCATGTTTTGGATTCAAAATATGTGATACCATCTGAAAGCTATAGATGTTTTTCAGTTAGCCTATCAATTAAGACTTTAGTCATAATTCAAATAGAAAATGAATAATAATTATTTATTAAATTCAAAGTAAAGCATAATTTATATTGGTGGAAAGTTTAGAATCTCCTTTAAAAACACTTTTCATTTCACAAATTTTGGGTAACAAAAAGTCATCAGCCACATACCCATGATATCCCCACTGTTTGGCCCATCATGATCCTGCACAAACCCAAAAGGTACACACATTTTCAATGTAGGTAGCCAAGTGCAGAGAACCTCTACCAATGTATAAACCAAAACTAAACTTTACCCACCCATACATAGAACCATATTGGTCAGAGCAACTACCACAGTTAAACTAGATGACCAAAGCCAAGAGGAATCCAGTAAACCTTGGAGGCTACATGCCCCAAAAAAATAAATGAAACCTACCAGTGCACATACCATGCTACTAAACACAAACAAAAACAAACTAGAGGAAAGGAAAACCTTAGAAACCCCAACATCCTAATAATAACCCTGGAATTATCCTTAGAAACCCCAACATCCAGCAGTCCATCCAACACCCTGGAATAAATATCCAAGTTGAGCCTATAATGCTCAACATCCACCATAAAGTTCTTCATAGAAATGCAAGTGATAGTAGCTAATACTAAATAATTTGGATGATGAATGAGGCACTGAAGGAAAAGCATGGAAATATTCCCTTCAAAATAAATATTCCTCTTTGAGCCCTTCAATTCCACTGGCATCACCATTCCCTTCATCTCTGATTCCTTACCGAAGACCAATAAGATAAATCTACTCATTTTCATTCAAGCCTATGATGCAAAAAAAAAGGACATGTTGTTTAAATGAGGCTACACATGTGCATCCCCATTACGCTAGAGAAATTGGCAAGAAATCCTCTAAAGGATGTCAAGAGTCCCCAATATCAGTGTGCAATGATGAAGAGAACATCCTCTAAATCCTTTTGCAAAAACTTGGCCACCTCCAACTTAACCTTAATTTTCACCACCTAGCCCGAGGGAAGACACCCATCAAACACCATCAATCATCCCAATCCACCCTCAACTCCCACATATCTCCTAGTGATCCTACCACCTCACCCAATATTGGTGAGGTGACACCCGTCCAACCACCCACAAATAAATTTTCAATTTATTTATATTGTTCATATTCTTTATTTCTCCAAATCTAAAATCATATTCTTCTATGCTAATTAAATAAAAAAAATTCATAAGTTTGTTTTATTTAATTAAGTTTTACTAATCCTGATTAGGAATTCATGCACATGTCTAAATTTTTTTATGCCACCTCACCAAGGTCACGTGATATTAAATAATTCTAATTTTTAAATTAGAATTATCTTTAACCAATTTTAAATGCATGGCTTATTCCTCACACACTTCTTCAACCAATTTTCAAACACATGGTTTTTTCTTCCCACACTTTATTCTTCCATCCATTTGGCATTTTTCCTTTTGGTGAAGAGATTCCTCCATCCATTTGGCATTTTTTCCTTGGTCAAGGGGACACCTTCTTGATTCCCTCCATCTCTACCATTCATCCTTCTTGCTTAAATCTAGACCATCGATTGGTGCAACATCACAAGGTGCTTGAAAAATCCTATAAATACAAACCTTTTCCATTGTATTTTGCATCCACATTTGAGTAGAGTTATCATGCAAGAATATCATTTGAGCATTGGAGAATTTTTTGTCTTATATCTACATTTCATATCATGTTTTGGATCATAGTTACATATAATTAGAATAATAGTTTGCATCATTGTTGAATTTTATTTCATACTTTGCATCATAGTTGCATTTTAGATTAGAATATGAGCATATGTAGAATCATCCTAGCTCCACACCATATTATCTACCTCATATAGTTTCATGTAGTAACTTAATTGGCTTTCATGTTGTATATAAATATCATTTCTCAAGTTGTCTTTTTAACAACCATAAGTGCATATACAAAAATCCAAGAAATATGGTTTAATAAATCCTTGAGAATAGAGAACAATGAAATGATCTTAAAAGATTTATTTAGCTATAAAATAGAGTAGTTTACTTTATTCAAATATTTGATATAATTCATTTCATTAAGGTTTGTGTTGATTTAATAATAATTCATGACATGCAAGTAGTACCATCCACATATCACCAATGTTTAAAGTTCCCTTTCAATGGACATGAAATAACTATTGCAGCTAACTAAAAAACCCCCCAATATTGCAACACCTTCAAGACTTTTATACCACACAATAGGTAAGCTCCAACTCAGGGTTCATCAAATGATGGGAAACAACTAAATTCCTTGTCAAAGTGGATTGAGAAAAAGGACCAACCAAAGGATAAGGATATTGGTGATGCCAATCCCTCAAACAAAGAAAGTACATCAAGTTTTTTTGTCAAACCAGCCCAAGATAAAGGATCAATCAAAAGAAAAGGGTATCAATAATTCTACACCACTAAAAAATGAAAGTAAACTTGAGTTCTTGTCAAGAAAATTTACCAAGATCCGATTGAAAGAAAAAGGTATTGGAGAATACTCATTTTATCATTCCTTATGTTTATCACAACTTTTATCTTCTCCAAACTCATATGGATAGCCATCAACATCGAGACAAAAATCATCACAACCCAATACACTCTTTGATGGAACCTTTGTGAGAGAAGGAATATTAGTGGATGAATCAGATGATGAAGAGGTTTTAAACTAGTTATATAAAGAAAAATAATCATCACACACATCCACCTTAACTGTAGAAACAAAGGAGTATGGAAAAGGAAAGACAATCCTTGAAAATATGGGATATGAGGGAAAAGGTCCTATAGGTAAAAGGAAATAGGGCATCACAAAACTGATAAAACATATCATAATGTAAGTGAGGGATAAAACAAGACTAGGGTATAGAGAAGAATCAAGAGAAGAAACAAGTTGAAATAATCCTACAACTACCAGGTAGTGATGATCATGAAACTAATTCAAATGAATATGAGTGGAATTCACTATCTGAAGAGTCTTTTCATGATAAGGAAATTAATGTAGTCCAAAATTATACACCCATACATGTGGAGGGTCAAAGTTCAGGTTATAGACCACTCTAAATAGGATCACAATATATTGATGATTCTAGTGAAGACGATCAAAATTGGAGTGAAACTGATAATTTAGAGGAGAGTTACCTTATAGAAATTGATTTTTCTATTGGAAAATTTCAAGATATTACCATTAGGACAATCACTACCTTTGACTTTAGCCAATCCAATGATTCATTACACTTAGTGCATCCCAAACTCATAGATTGGGATCAAACTAAGTCATTTGATATCCCTATCTTTCCAAATGATGAAGCCATTGTCAATTTCATCTGTTCCACCAATATCGAAATAGATTCCACCATTGAACATCATAAGGAAGCTTCCAAATAGTCAAGTGTCAAAATATATAGATGCAAAATGAATAATATAAGAAAAATAACTAATTTTGAAAACCATTCAATGGCATTATCAGATCTAGAAAAAGTAAAAACAAAGAGCATATCCAACAGTGAAAACCTCTCCAAGGCACTAAAAAATGGAAGATATGACACACTCCCTAAACTCTTTCAAGAAAAATCTAAAGTATTGGTTGAATTCACCTAGTCTATTAATATTGGCAATGAAGAAAAAGTGAAGATTGTCCATCTAGCAGAATCCTTGACAAATCAAGAAAAAATTAACTTCATGAAATTATTCATAGAAAGAAAAGTCAATTTTTCTTGGTCATATGCGTACATGCCATGGAATTATCCAAAACTCATCATGTACTGGAATTATCACTAACAATAGGAGTAAAACCATTCAAGCAAATGTTAAGGAAAACGCATCCACATATTGAAATATTCGTAAAAGTACAACTAAAGAAGTTATTGGATACTATATTCATTACACTGATTGACTATGTCGAGTGGATTTCTAACATTGTACATGTTTCCAAACTAGAAAAAAGCATTAGAATCTACACAGATTTGAAGGATCTCAACAAGGCTTTTCCAAAAAATGATTTTCCCCTGTCAAACATTGACATCATTGTAGACCTAACAGTAAGACATGGCATGTTGTCACTCATGGATGGTTTTTCTAGCTATAATAAAATCAAAATAGCTCTAGAGGATCAAGAAAAGACAACTATTACATGCCCATGAGGGAAATTTTGTTGGAATGTCATACCTTTTAGGTTAAAGAATGCAAGAGCCACTTATTAGTGCGTTATGACAACAATTTTTATGATATGATACACACCTTCATGGAAAACAATGTGGATGATCTGTTAGCCAAATACTACACTAGAGAAGGACACCTAGAGATCTTAGATAAAATCTTTACCAAGCTAGAAAAGTTCAATGTATGACTAAACCCAAAGAAATGTGTATTTAGGGTGACTTTAGCCAAACCTTTTAGCTACATAGTTTTAGAAAATGGCATTGAGGTAGATCAAACAAAAGTCAAAGCCATAATGTAAATGTCACCACCCAAGAACATGAGTCATCTACAATCTCTATAAAGGAGATTCCATTAAATTTGCAGATTTATCTATAACTAGGCAGCAAGACCCATCTTTTCACTCACTTGTAACATAAGAATGCATCTTTCTAATGGGATGAGAAATGCGAAGGATCCTTAAATGAATTAAAATAAAATTTGATGAGTCCAGTCATCTTAGTACCACCAATAGAAGGGAAGTCACTTTTATTATACATAGCAACAACTAAAATATTATTGGGATCCCTATTAACACAAGAGTATTCAAAAGGAAAAGAAAGGGTAATCTATTATATCAATAGAACCTTAAATGGATATGAGATCAATTACACCTTCATTGAAAAATCTTGTCTGGTAGTAGTGTTTGCTACCCAACAATTGCAACATTACATGCTAACCCATAACATCAAGTTAATAGCCAAGATAGATCCACTAGCATACCTTCTTAGCAAGCTAATTTAACAGGACAACTAGCTAAGTGGTTCATGATTCTAAGTGAATTTGACATGGTCCAATATGTTGATAGGAAGGAAATCAAAGGACAAGCAATCATAGATTAGTTAGCTAAAGTGCCATTGTAAGAAAATTATCTAATGAACATTGAGTTTCTAGATGATGTCTTAATAGTGTCCACACAACAATGGGTCTTGTACTTTCATGGTTATTATACACAACATGGATCAGAAGCTGAAATATAATTTATCTCACCACAAGGACATACCATTCCCAAATCCTATAGACTGATGTTCCCTTGTACCAATAACATAGCTAAATACGAAGCCTTGATCATTGGAATCAAAGTAGTAGTTGAGTGGAAGATCACATAGTTACATGTCTATGGAGATTCACAACTAGTCATTAATTAGGTAAATGATGACTATCAAACAAAGGAAAACAAGTTAGTGCCCTCCAAAATAATGGTTGTTGAATTCAAAAAGTAATTATTGGAAATAATATTTTAGCAAATTCCTCAAAGTGAAAACAAAGCCACTGATGCCATGGTGACCATCACTTCTCTCTTGCAGATTCTAGAGAAATGAGCCTGCCACAAGTTCATGGTGGAACAACTATACAACCCATCCTATGAAAACCCTAAATCCCAAGTTATATATCATCTAGCTAAGGTTGACACTTCCCTCTATGGGAAAATCTATACATACCTAAAATTTAACACCCTCCCAGCTGATCTCTCTCATAATAAAAAAAGAAACTTCATTCGTCAAACCACCCAACATACCCTTATCACAAATTTCCTTTATCAATGAGAGCCTGATGGAACTCTCCTTTGATTTCTAGAATGCGACGAGTCTGAAATGACTTAATGGGAAGTACATGAAGGTGTTTGTGGAACTCATTCGAGTGGTTTAACCTTAGCCAAGAAACTTCTTCGTTTGGGATATTACTAGTTGACTATGGAGAGGGACTCTTTTCAATTCATCAAGAATTTCCAAAAATGTTAGATTGATGGATATCTCATCCATGTACTAGCATAGGAACTTCAACCATTTGCATCAACATGGCCCTTTTTTTAGTGGGGACTAGATCTCGTAGGGAAAATTCATCCATCTTCATCAAATGGACACAAGTTCATTATCACAACCACAGAGCATCTCAGGAAGTGGATTGAATTTTCCCTCTAACCACCATCATAGGAAAAAAAATCTCACCATTCATCCTAAACTACATCATCTTTTAGTATGGTATACTTCAATGAATCATCACTAACAATGGAAGACCTTTCAAAAATCAAGACGTTGAAGAAATTTGTGAGAGATTTCACATCCAACATCATTTTTCTACACCATATTATCCTCAAAGAAATTGCCAAGAAGAGGCCTCAAACAAGAATATCCTAAAAATCTTGAAGAAGATCATCAATGATTCTAGATGTGACTGGCATGTGCAACTAAATCCTGCTCTATGGGTTTATAAACTAGAATTTATACCTCAACATGGGCTACACCCTATGCTCTAGTCTATGGATCATAATCCATTCTACCTATTGAGGTTGACCTACCATCACTCTATGTGTCAGTAAAATGGATCATTTCAAATGTGGATTCTAGAGTGTCTAGGTTATAGGAATTGGAACTCTTGGATTATCATTGTCAACTTGCAGTGAATCACCTGAAAGCATATCAATAGAGAATATCTAGAAGCTACAATAAAAAATTGAAGCCTAGAACATTTTAGGTTGGTGACTTAGTCCTAAAAGAGAATCCCCATAATTAGCAGGATTGAGAGAAGAATGGGAAATTTGAACCCAACTAGCTAGGTCCCTTTTTTATTGTATCATCCTTTGGATTAGAAGCATATTAGTTTTCCACACGAAAAGGGGATTTTTTTTATGACCCCATAATATCGTACATCTCAAGAATTTATGCACATGAATCATCTAGTGCATTAGAAAAAGTCCTAGAAAAATACCAAAAACATTAAGAAAATGTCCTAAAAATATGGTTGCCTTGATAGAAACCTAGCAAACAAGCATCTTGGTAACAAAAACAAAAAAAAAATCAGAAAAAAGACAAAAAAATTTAAAAAATGATCAAAAATCCAAAAGAAATAAAAAAAGGAGAAAAATAGAAAAAAAAGTGAAAAATCAAAAAGATCAAAAAAATCAAAAAAATCTGAAAAAGTGCAATAAAAACAAGCAGTGAAAACCTAGCAACATGGACTATTTGTGATAGGTTAGCTTTTCTATCTATTTGAGCATGCCAGCCTTTCACTTTCGCCATTCACTTTTTCCATCTATCTTCCTATGATCATAAAATATTCATGTACATATCTTGGCATCATGGTCATGTCTCGCACTAGACTGGGGGAAAAATTCTGAACTCAATGGGGATAATAAACTTTGAGCTTGAACCAATAGATTCAATCACAATTAGTAACACATCAGCTATCGAAATCAAAATAGCAAAATCAATCAAACCAAAAGAAAACTTCAAATGGATGATGTTTGTTCTGAATTAGGGGTTTATCACATTAAACTTGAATATTCAATTGTTGTATTTTGATTTTTGTTATCATATCTTTGGAGCCCCTCGATGATGTATCAAACTAGAAGAGTCAAGAAGGAGTATAATTTTTTTTTTCTGTTGTATATGAGTTGATCATTATTACTCTATAAATTGTCATGAGACGTGCTCTACAAAGTATCACTAATGACATTCTGAATTTGCATAGGAAAATAGTTAACTCTTGTTTGTTTATGCAAGCAATACTCAATTCATCTCAATTTAATTATACTTAGATGCTTGTGTTAACTTGCACTATCAAACATCATGGAAGTAGTACTTAGGTCATCATTGTCTAAATATGCCATCAATGCTTGTACTCACTTTCAACATTTAAAATTCCCAATGATGATAAAAATCACAACAAATCAACTACTATGAATGACAACTTTTGCATATGAGATCTACATGGTTAGAGTAGATTGCATCCATGTTAGTTTCAATCTATATTTATGGGGTTTTCAAAGCTACAACAATGATGTTATCTCTTGGACTAATGGATTGAGTACACTTTACATTCCCAAAAACAAATCATTCTCCTATAGAAACACACATCATTTGCATCATCATTTGCATGCATTAGAAAAAGTATCTCATCATTCAGTCATCCATACATCACATCATAATATTTGCATAAAAAAAAACAAAAATATGTGTGTCACATCTCATTTACATAATCCAAATCATTTCATATAGTTGCATTAAGAAAATGGGTCTCTAAGCTTAAATGAGTGAGTCTCTTCAGATTTCCAAAAGAATTGGGAAAATATGTTATATTTTGTGAAGCTTGATTTAAAAAAGAATCAATTGACAAAAACCTTCCTACAACTCTTGTAAGTTGGATAGATTCACTCATTTAAGCTTAAGACCCTAGAACATAATCATTTGCATAATCATTTCCATCACATAATCATATCATCAATATGAAACATCATAAACATCATTTACATAATCATTACATCTCATTATCATTACATACATACATAATCAATATGAAGATCACATATCATCACATATTATATGCATAATCAAATACATCTCATGTAGCATAAAACATAATTGGCATAAATCCATAAAACATACAAAATCATCCATCATGCATTAGGATATCATCACTGGAAAATAAAATTCATCTCATATAGGTATCATCATTGCATACATCCCATAATCATCATCAAACTAGGTACCATCATACAGTCATTTCATTTAACATTCATCTATTCATTGCATCATTTATTGGCATTGAAAAATTACAAAAACATCAAATGCATCACATATCATTAGCATAATAAAATTCATCACATGCAGCATATAGGCATCAATCATAAATCATAACACATTTGCATTCAGAGCATATCATATCATCAGTTTCATATAGAATCTCACATTACATAGAAATTAAATGCATCATAGACATCCATCATCATATTTCATACCAACACATAGATCATAATCATCACCACATACCATAAAATCTCAAAAATAAGAATGTCAAAAGTGCACAAGGATATCGAAAGGTATGAAAGATACATCAATATAAAAAATAGAGTTGTATCATAAAATTTGAAAACAAGAGGTCATTCATCAATATGTTATATACAACAATGTATACATCACGTCTAAAATACTTCAAAATTTGTAATTATAACCAAAGCTATGTTGTGCTCCCCCCAAATGGTGTTGGCATCACATGATTAGTACCTCCACCCAACCAACCTTCACTAGGATCTCTCTTATCTCTAGGAGGAAATTGTGTAACACCCACACTAATAGTTCTAGACTAGGACCTACCAAACCAAGACTTTGTAAAGCTCTCCCACCTCTTGGGAGGAACCACCTCATGATATTGTCTCTTGTCGAACTCAACCTCCTATGTAGTGTGACAAAAATATCTAAAGTAATCTAATGTACCTACAGCCGTTGCAACCTATTGTAGCCTCTCGGTAATGGCCTCAACCTATTCTACTTGTCATCTCTGGAGATCCCTCTCAATGGCCAATGCAACAATATGTCCTTGCACCTATCCCTGTACCTAGGCCTGTATATGTGCTAGCTGCACCTACACTTGTTTCAACCGCTGCCCAGTAGAATCCCTCTTAGTCATCAAGGTTTGCACCTACCCCTAAGCCTACATTAGAAGAGAATGTACGTACTCTAGTTTTCCTTAGAACATCTACACCTGTGCATGTAATGCAGTAATCTACGTTTGCTACTACTGAGATGACAATCTGATCTATACCCACTACTATGATGGGGCAACTAAGGATTTCCTTCTTTGAGGCACTCTCATCTCTCTAACATTGGGACCTATCCCTCCTCCCCAATCACCTCCATCATCACCACCATCACCCTCCTCTCCATCTCCATATTCATTATTGCTACTACTCTCCTCCTTTGACTCCTCCTCCTCCTCTCCTTACTCGTCTAGCTCCTCTCTCTATCATCTCTTCCCATGACCTCCTACCTCCTCCTCTACTAACAATGGTGCAAGCTTATCTAGAATTGTGATCCATGTGAACAAAATGATAAGCATGTACATGAAATAATCCTCTAATATTGATGCATCTATGATCTCTAGATGCACCTCCCAAATGATAGTTTATAACTCTCAAAAGTGCTTAACCACATCATATAACAAACACGACCCCCATTCTATTGCATCCTACCATTGTCACGCATAATGAGCTACACCCTAGGGCATGAGTTGAACCTGGCCATATTGTATTAATACTCTCAATAACATGAACCTATCAATGAAAAAGTGAGCCTGACTAATAAGATATATTGAGTAAAAAAAATGGCATCTATGTGTCATCCTCAGGCAACGACTCACAATCAACATAGTGTCTCCACCAAACAGCCTCTAGATTATCAAGATCCCTCCTCCAATACCCCAACTTTCCTAGCCTAACCTGAGCAAGTCAACCTACATAGATATGAACATAGGGCCTTAAGGCTGGCCTTTTTCTATCTCCTACTAGTCAATTTTTCACTATATGCTCCTAGGCCTAGACCTGGAGCAATGTGACTGCTTGTGATATACTATCCCCACTCAGATAGATCACCTAGTGTAAATCATGGTATAGATGGGCTAGCAAACAACAACCCATGTGTATCTAGTCTAGTAAATGATCATACTCTCTAAAATCCTACCCCATCCAACTAAGATTCCCTTTGAACTATGATCAGGACAAAGAAACCCTCCAATAAAACTAGCTAGTACAAAGGGAAATATTACATACACATCAACCATGTCCCTCTAGGGAATCTCATATTTGCATATGTGATCATCCTAGAACACTCACCACAGCGCATTGTTCCCACCCAGATCCTATACATCATATATAACCATCTCTCACAACACCAAAATCCATAGAATCTAATATACATCATCTGGTGCAACAATGATCTCACCAATGGGAAAATGAAAAGTGTTATCTTCACTATGCCACCACTCAACCAAGGTTGTCAATAAAGCCCTGTTGATCTTGATCTGGGGCATATTGATGAGAGATGACAACCCACATCATGTAATAACACCTATCTCAGGCTATGTCAAATGGTGAATTGGATCCCAAGTCCTCACGAACCACTCTCTGATATGTAAACTAGTGATAGGCTCCTATTATCACAAAATCGTAAATCAATCAATCAAGCAATCAATATCAATCAAAATCAATCAACCTATCAATCTAATTATCTCTTGTGAGACTTTGATCAAATCTTGTGAGCATCAAAATCAATCAAATCAACCTTAGCTATCATGAGGTTTATCAAATAAATCAATGAACCTTGCTTATCATGAGGTTTATCAAATAAATCAATGCATGTTACCTATCATGAGGTTTATCAAATCAATCAAATCAACCTCGCCTATCATGAGGTAAATTATCATCATCCTATAATGGAATCTGACCTATCATGAGATCAATGGACATCTAACCTATCAAAATTATCAATCATCATCAAATCATAGACTAACATGATAAAACATCATAAAAAATAAGGAGTAAACAAAAAAATCATCAGTTTTACCCAATGCGCCAAAATAGTGCTCCAATGCGCTAAAACCCTCTATGTGCTAGAGAAATGCATCAATGCACTATAGTAGACCTTAAATGCACCAATTTACTCTATGCACTAGAACATTTCGTTGATGTTCCAGAATAGAGTTCCGATAGGTCAAAATACCCAATGCACTATTACATTTAATCTATGCACTAAATCAGTTGACCTATGTGCCAATTCACTCTATCTGCTAAAACAGTTGATCTATGTGCCAGTTCGGGTCATCTATGTGCTACTTTGTCCTATGTGCTAAATCATCTATCCTATGTGCTACTTTGGACACCCTAAGTGCTAATCAAACCTATGCACTAAAACATTTGAAAATATGATTTAAAAGAAAAATAAGTAGGAAATTCAATGCACAAAATACGAGGTGCTTTTCGGGGTACTCACTAGAGCTTTGTATGTTGCTAGGAAATTGTGCCACCTGACTCACTCGAACTGGTGCATTTGGTAGGGGATCACCATTCTACTCCAAAATGCTCAATCACTCTCTCACAAATATTTCAAATCAAAAAATACACAAATGAACTTTCTAATCAACTTTTTAACCTTTTAGAGGTTAATTAAGTGGCATTTCATAGGGTTGTTTTATTTTTATTTTTCAAAGGGGATTTAATTAATCAAATTCTCACCTAGTGGCTTTAATCTCATTTTTGTGAGATAAATCATTTTTGACATATAAAATTTTGAGATCATCATCAAATCATCAAAAAATCATCAAAATTTTTAAAAATTCTGAAAAATCCTAAAAATTCAAAAATTCGCCGATTTATCTCCCAAGGGGGCATATATTCGTCATCATCTGAAAATCAACATCTGGGACATCAATTTTTTTTTCTTGACATAGGTATCAAATTTTATTTGAAGTAATGTGTAAACACATTAATTCAAAGAGGGGCAAAATGTATACACCTAAAATCGGTCATGACATTTAATTAATTAAATATTCTGAGTTATTTAATTAATTAAATACTCTGAGTTATTTAATTAATATTCGACTAGGTATAAATAAAATCTCAATTTATTTATATTCTTCATATTCTTTATTTCTCCAAATTTGAAATCATATTCTTCTAAGTTAACTAAATAAACAAATTTCATAAGTTTTTTTTATTTAATTAAGTTTCACTAATCCTGATTAGGAATTCAAGCACTTGTCTACAAATTTTTTATGCCAGCTCACCAAGGTCACATGAAATTAAGTAATTCTAATTTTTAAATTAGAATTATCTTCAACCAATTTTAAACACATGGCTTATTCCTCACACACTTCTTCAACCAATTTTTTAGACACAGGGTCTTTTCTTCCCATAGTTTATTCTTCCATCCATTTTGCATGTTGCCTATTGGTCAAGAGATTCCTCCATCCATTTGGAATGTTGTCTTTGGTCAAGGGGATACCTTCTTGATTCTATCCATCTCCAATGTTCATCCCTCTTGCTTGAATTTGGACCGTAGATCATTGCAACATCACAAGGTGCTTGAAAGAGCCTATAAATACAACCCTTTGTCATTGTATTTTCCATCCACATTTTAGTAGATTTAACATGCAATAATTTCTTTTGAGCATTGCAAGATTTTGGAGTCTTATAGTTACATTTCATATCATGTTTTGCATCATAGTTACATATTAGAATAACACTTTGCTTCATAGTTGCATTTTATGTTATACTTTGCATCATAGTTGCATTTTAGATTAGCATATTCATAGTTAGCATTTGAGCATATGTAGAATCATCCTAGCTCCATACCATAGTATCTACCTTGAATAATATAATGCCATAATCCATTCATCATAGTATCCATTATCATTTTAAACATATAGTTTCATGTAGGATTTTTTTTGTCTTGCATGTTGAATATCAATCTCGTTTAGACTCATGTTGTCATTTTAATAACAATAAGTGCACATACAAAAATTTGAGAGTCAATATGGTTTAATAAATCCTTGATAATAGAGGACAATGAAACCTTCTTAAAAGATTTGCTCAACTGCAAAATAGAGTAGTTTATTTGATTCAAATCTTTCATATAATTTATTTCATTAAGGTTTGTGTTGATTTACTAATAATTCCCACATTTCACACAAACATCTTTAAAACTAGGAAATATTTTTTCTTGATGACCATGGAAAGAAGATTGCTCTTCAAATATCAATAAATAGTGAAGGTATTGATGAATAGTTTAAAATTATTTCTTTGTCGAGTTAGACATGACATGGGATCACATTTATTATTGGTTGGTTATTGACTGTGATAAAGCTATCATGAATTAATTTTTGGTTTATTGGTGCATAACCATACTATTATATATTGAAGTTCTTAGAAATTCTTGAGTTAATACGTTTAATTAAATTCAAAGGTATGTTGCATTCAGGTGTTCAATTTTCTTGTACCACAATTAGTTGCAATGGAAAAAAATTAACATATTAATTTATACAATGTATTAGTTTACGCATAAATTTGGATAGGATATTTTATTCTAATCAAGATATTCCCAAAAAAATAGAACAAGCTCGTAGCATAACAAGAAAATAAATTAAACAATGGATTAGATGGGCATAACAACAAAACAAAAGAATTCATAGCAACAAACACATGCAAGAGCCCGAGGAAAAAACAATCCTGACAACATAATCTATTAAATTTCCTTCCATTCATCAGCACCACATGGAAAGCATAAATGAAATGATATTGGTATCAACAATTCCTTATAACAAAAACAAAAATATAGCCAAAGCTATATAACAATAGTTGAAAATGCCTTACAGATAACAACATAAACTCTATAACATGCACTATTTAACTACATATAAAAAATGAAATAATATAGACAAAGCTAGACAATAATGGTAAATGATTCCTTATGGAAAAAAACATAAACTGTATAGCATTAAAACCATCATCACAAAATTGAAGCCTTAAATGTAAAAATAATGGTTTCAATAGTGAAAAATAGATTTTTGGTGTCAAAAATGCTTATGAATCACTCAAATCAGCATGTATGCAATGTTATTTAATATAAATTAAGATGAATAAATGAAATTGACTAATCCAAATGGATGAAAATGAATGCAAACGTGAAATCAAAGCTATTTTTGAAAACAAATTGTGATATGCAAATGATGAAGAAAATGAATGAAATATGTAGAATAGAAAGAGATGGGTCAAATTAGAGTGCACTTGGAAAAAATGTGATGATTGTAGAATGTTTTGGATGTTGGATGAAATCATTTTTTTTCAAAGTGGGACTCATTCACCTAGGGTGGCGAATCAGTCCTCCTGCTGGTGAAAAAGTGTTAAGAGCTGGTTTCTATCTGTTGGTATCCAGAATCTGACAAAATTAAGATTTTTAGTCCTAAGGTGGAACTCATTTTCCATAGGTGATGAATCAGTCCTCTTGCAATTTTTCTTTAAAATAAAGAGATAACTCTACAACACCAGATCTCGAAGTGTCTACTTGTTAGCTTGTTGAAGTCAGTTCTATTGAAAATGGAAAAATAACTCTCCAAGCTTGAATTTGACTTAAGTTGACTTGAAGCATATAGTTGACTTGGAAATAAATCTTCAACGCCTAAAATCTTGTCAAATATACATACAAAGGGGTGCAAAAAAACATATAATAGGGGAAAAATGATCACAAGACAACTCTACAACACTAGATCTTGAAATGTCTTGTAACGCCTGCCATGCAAGCCCCAAAGAACAATCAAATAAAGAACACAAATATATATATATATATATTTTAAAAGAACAACAATAATCAATATAACCAATCTCAAATAATCATGTATATGAACATAACTTCATTATAGTACAATAAATTAACCGACTATGTTCTTTGGGGCACACGAGGTCACATCAAAAATAAACATTACAAAACATCAACTCATGAGATATCAAAAGGAACTAATAATCACAACATTAGATATATATATATATAGATTCCATCATAAGGTAAAACCATGAGGAATAACATAACCAAATAAGGATACAAGATTGAAATTTATATTACAACTTCTTTTAAATACACATCTCCATACATAATTTACATCAAGATTCCTAATCATGTGGGATGAATACAATATACAAGATTATCAAAATACATGAAGAGAAATTGGTACAATTCTTCAAAAGGATGAGACTGTGCCAACGAATGTTGATGGGGAACCAAATGGTGTGCGGAGCACGTTCCACCTGACCACCCCCATGCCAAGAGGTGACAAATAAGTAACTCTGACCAAGAATGTCAACTGACCATGACTGATGTACAAGTATACAAAAAGTGCCAACATAGAACCATAACACAATACTCCAAATTACATTGAAACAAATAATAACATCGTACAATAACACCATAAGAGTACAAGATCTGAATAATAATAGATCATACAAAACCACAAAGTACACCAAAGATGTATTAAGACATTAAATCATAAATCAATTTAAATTCATTTAATCAACAATCCAAACCAACTCCCATAACCCCCTTCCAGAGGAACACAATAAAATAAAAAACATGGGCAACTAGGGGAGAGTGTCATCGCATAGTCCTACATGGGCTATCCTATGCTCTTCCTCCCAACTGGAGGCGTCGGTCCCATCTATGGCTATCATGTGCCCTTCCTCCCAACTGGAGGCACTGGTCCATAGGGTGACTCATGTGGAGCTGTAGACCTCTCATGAAGATGAGGTCATGACCTTGCCAACCACGGCCTTCTTAGCCTTCTATTAGTCTGCGGAAGCACTAATGAAGACGAGGAATCCATTTTAAAATCTTGTAATGATATTACTACCAAACCCTCCTAAGTTAATTATTAGGTTTTCACTTGTTTACTAACTCACTCGTGGGTTATCCTGAGCCCTTCCCCTTAAACGGGGTGCCGGCCCCCATGAGGAGCCACTCTCCCTAGAGACCCAACCAAAACCAAAAAGAAATAGGGGTTGTACCATTCCAATCTTAAACATCGAAATGTAACAAAAAAATATTACACGAGGCATATTAAGTACCATAACAAAATATCATAATTCAGTACACCCCATTCTTAACTTAACAGAAACTCAAAGTGAAGAGATATAAATTCAACAAAATCACAATCCTCTAGAAGACTAAAGCACTAACACAAAAAGGGTTCCCACATCAAAGAACTAACAATGTCCAAAACCCACAAGTCTACAAGACTACAATTTCACAAAATAAAAACAAAAGATAACTTATTCAATTCCTATATTAAATTCCATTTCTACCATACACATATTAAAATAAAGAATTAAATAATCAATGCTGATATATGTTCCCAATCTGCCTTTTTACTATATTATCCTATCAAGTTTAAAATTTAACAAATTAATAGAAATTCCTTTCATATTTCCACTCTAATAAAATTTTGCTCATACCAGAAAGTGAAACAATCTGTTTACAGACAAAATTTAATTAAATAAATATAACAGAGAAATTGTGACATAAAATATAATTAAATTAAATAATAAATATATGATATATATATATATATATATTTATAAATGCATATATTAAAAATCAAAACACGAATTTTTTGTTTAAAAGAAAAGTAAAGCGTGTATTTTATAGTTTATATTTTTTTTTGAATGGACACGGGCTATCAAAAGCCACGGGGTTTACACCCGGCTGCGGACAGTCTATGGACTGTTCACAGTAGTCCATAGGACTGCCGTGGATAGTCCGCAAACTACCGCACAGGTGCCAACCCTGGCTAGTTGGTGGGTACGGCCGAGGCTGAACCACGACTCAGTTGGTGGTTTATTAATATCAAACAACATAAAATAAATTGATGGAATTCGACGAGTTTCAAAAATAATTAAATTTACATTCAACATTTGTAAATGTATATATAAATATATGTGGGTATATATATATACATATATATGAAATATAATATATATATACATATATATATATTGTATTTTGAATACTTCGAAAATAGAGAAAGATAAACACTGTACAATTTTCCCAGTAAAGAGATTATTCTTAAGTTGAGTTATTATATTTTCCAGAAAAAGCTATAGTACCACTAGTTATTTCAAGAATTCCAATCATAGTTTCATTTTAATAATCAACAGCAAAAACCCAACAAATAATTTCATTTAAATAAACAACAGTCCCAAGCTCCCAGAAATTTCGTTGTAATAATTTATAGTCCAGAACCCAACCAAATTCCATTTTAACAAACAGCAATCCCAATCCCCAGTTAAATTTCTATTGATTAAACAACAACCCAATAGATTTTCTTTCCACAAACATTTGAATTAACCCCAAATGAAAATTTCATACACAGCAAAACAATTCCTATCAATTGTTATTTATTTGATGCTATAGCAAATAAATAAGAAAAGAACCTAGCATCCTGTGTTTGAAGAAGATCTATAGAAGCTCTATCCCTCTTGCCATTCCAATACTTCGCCAACGATTGTTTCCCAACAGTAGCTCCAAGATCCTCCCTCAACTCAAATCTTATTCCTCAATGAATTTTCTGAATAATAAAAGAATGCAATACTATAACAAGAAAATTGACTGCCAAATTTCTCCCAAAATCTGTTGGAAAGAGAATGCAACCCCCTACCAACACAAAAATCCTCTAAATAAAATCTCACGCAAAAAGTCTCTTCCTTTTCCACTTCCAGTGAATACCAAAAGTCACTTCTCCAAAAATAAAATTCAAATACATTTGAATTCACAAAAGATTGAGCTTTTTATTTATTTATTAATTTATCATTTCCATAACCAAATTAAATAAATACATGCATATTAAAATAATTAAAATCAACCATTTGTAAAAATTTCTTCAAAACAAATTTAATATTTCCACAAACTACTACAACATTTATTTATTTGTTTATTCATTAATTACTTTATGCTTTATTTTATTAATCGTTTAATTATTTAAATCACAATATAAAATCATACACCACATTATATAAGTCATGAAAGCACAATAACATACCAAGACAAACGTAACAACAAAGTGGCTATCACCAAGATGCACAAAACCAAAAAGGTGCAAGACAGTTGACACTTTGGAATGGAGTTACTTCCATGTCACCTTTGTTCAACTTCCTGCCATTGGGTTGGTACAATGCTCGCCCAGACCTATCGAAATAGGTGGAATCGAGTCTTATTCCTGCAAAGCCTACATCCAACAAGGTGATACACAACATATATACATATAATCAATTACAAAGCATCGTGAGAAGGATTCGCAGTGTAGCAGGGCGCTCGCGAATGAGTGATGCTACTTGTCCCCTCACCAAAACATATCATCATCTAAAGCATTATAAATTTACATTAATTTGCATCAATATCATCAATTACTATCCTCTAGACTACTGCATTCCAAATAATTTCATCAAAACAATCGTAATAAAATATCATCATAATATCCATGGTAACATAAGAGTATATAATCAGTAACAGTCTAAGCTACCACAACATAATATCAACAGTATCATCAAAATCACAATGTGCCAAACAAAAACCATAGAGAATGTCAAGAATCAAGCAGTAACATGAGGGGTATTACATCCTCCCCCCCTAAAATTCGGCTTACTCCTAGAAGCCAGTGAAAAGATAAGGATAAGAATCCCTGATACGAGAGGCATCCTCCCATGTAGCTGAAGTCTCATCATTAGGGTCCCACTGAACCCGCACCTGATCAATCTCTCTGCCTCTGAGGGTAAGTCGCCAACACTGAAGCACGGCCATGGGCTCGAGTTCCAACTGCCCGTCCTCGACCTGAAGAGCATTCCAATCCAGAACATGAGTAACATCAGGAAAATATGGTCTAAGAACAGAAACATGAAATACATCGTGGATCCGCGACAAATGGGTGGCAAAGCTAAATGGTAAGCAATAGGTCCAATCCGCTCCAACACCTCAAAGGGTCCCACAAAGCGAGGCGCAAGCTTCGAACCCTTTCCGTAACGAATTGGGCTCTTTTGCGGGTGCACTCGAAGGAACACCCGATCACCAACTGCAAACTGCCGATCAACTCTATGAGCATCAACATACTTCTTCTGTCTATCCTGAGCAGCTACAAGATGCTCCTGAATGTGAGCCACCTGCTGCTCCATATCTTTAAGCATTTCGGGTCCAAGAAGCACCCTGTCCTCCAATCGATCCCAACTCAAAGGAGTACGACAAGGACGACCGTACAAAGCCTGAAAAGGAGCCATACCAATAGAGCTATGGTACCCATTGTTATATGCAAACTCAACCAAGTACAGATAGTCCTCCCAACGTGATTGTTGATCCATGACATACATATGAAGAATATCCTCTAGCACCTAGTTAACTCTCTCAGTTTGACAATCAATCTCAGGATGATAGGCAGAGCTGAAATTCAACTTAGTTCCCAAAGACTGTTGCAAAGATGTCCACAATGCAGATGTGAACACCAGATCTCTATCAGAAATGATCCTCCATGGTATCCCATGCAATATAACTATATCATTCATGAACACCTTAGCAACATAAGATGTCGTATACGAAGATCAAACAGAAGAAAAATGAGCTACCTTAGTCAATCTATCAACAGTTACCATAATAGCATCATGTCGTCTAGATGACATAGGCAACCCAATAATGAAATCCATGGAAATAACATCCCATTTCCACTTCGGAATAAGGTGAGGCTATAGCAATCCTACTAGATGATGATGTTCAGCCTTTACTCTCTGACATTCAAGACATCGAGCCACAAAGTCAGCGATATCCTACTTCATTCCTGACCAAAAATAGAGCGCATGCAGATCCACATACATTTTCTTAACTCCAGGATGTGCCACGTAAGGTGCCCGATGACCTATCAAAATCAAGGTCAGAAGGCCCTCTGCAGAAGGTACATACAATCGTCCAGAGAACCGCAAAGCACCATCCGAATCTAACGAATAACCAACAAATTTCCCATCCAAAGCTCTACCCGATTCTACCTCATCTTTCACCTCTGAATACCAACTATCTGAAGGAAGGGCCGTAAGAATCTGACTCTTCAAATCCACCTCAAGAGACATTGCAGAAACCTCATGCCTACGCCGACTTAGAGTATCAGCCACCACATTTTCCTTACCCTGAATATACTTAACCTCAAAATCATACTCACACAAAAATTCCATCCATCTCCTCTGCCTTGCATTAAAATTTGGTTGCACAAAGATGTATTGCAAACTCTGATGATCTGTATGCAACTCAAATCGGTGCCCTAGCAAGAAGTGCCTCCATCTCACAAGAGCATGAACAACTGCAGCCAACTCAAGATCATGTGTAGGATAATTGAGTTCATGATCTTTCAGTTTATGAGATTCATAGGCAATCACTCTCCCATCCTACATCAATACGGCTCCAAGACCTTCCAAAGAGGCATCTGTACAAACCACGAAATCACCTGAAGGATTTGGCACTACCAAAATTGGAGCACTAGTCAGTTTTTCCTTAAGAGTTTGGAAAGCTAGCTGACACTGCTCAGTCCAAAGAAATTTCTTTCCTTTCCTCTGAAGTGATGTGATAGGATGTGCAATCCTCAAAAAGCCCTACACGAACCGCCGATAATACCCAGCTAATCCCATGAAACTATGAACTTCTGAAACATTAGTGGGCACGGGCCAATCCATGATAGCCTGGATTTTAGT
Source organism: Sequoia sempervirens (assembly GCA_007258455.2). Lineage (NCBI taxonomy): Eukaryota > Viridiplantae > Streptophyta > Pinopsida > Cupressales > Cupressaceae > Sequoia > Sequoia sempervirens. Next base: position 307 of record VDFB02089236.1, on the reverse strand, counting down.
AGGATCAACAGAAATTCCCTCACCAGAAATCACATGACCCAAATACTGAACTTTAGTCTTATAAAAGTCACACTTTGCCAAATTGGCATACAACTGGTTATCTCTTAAGCACTGCAAAACTTGCTTTAGGTGCACCTCATGTTCCTCCATAGAATTAGAATAAATAGAAATATCATCAAGAAACATGAGGACGAACCTATCTAAGTAGGTTCGAAACACCCCATTCATTAGACTCATAAAGACTGAAGGTGCATTTGTTAACCCGAATGACATCACTGTGAACTCATAGTGCCCATACCAAGTATGA
>VDFB02089235.1:0-21165 GCA_007258455.2 Sequoia sempervirens | reverse complement strand
TGAAACCTCCTTTAGAGCAATGTTGGTGTGACATTTTGATTGTTTGGCCGACTAGCAGTTTATTTTATCCAATTATGAATAGGTCGCTGTGACCTTGAAGAAGTATTGCCGAAAGGTTTACTGTGTAGCTATCACTATAGCAAGGTGTGTTCGTTGTGACCTCATAGCGCTCGGGAGAGCTTTGGCTGAAAGGCCATTCATTCATTTATCGGCGTAACTCTTAGCGACTGTGATCTTTGGTGAAGCTTATGGTTCTCGCTAAGATGTCTCAGTGAAGTGTTGTTCTCTTGCCAACAACATATGAATTGATGTCCTCGGGGTAACTTATTATGGCTCGATGAGAAGTCACTGCAAAATCAAATGTTATGCCGACTGTGTTTTATCAGAGAGACTTAGCCGAAGGAAGTGACTTCGGTAAGATGTCCTACCGAAGTGGATATGTCTTAGCGACTAAGACTTAAGTTGGAATCTTCGGTATATCTTAATGAACTCGGAGAAAGGTATTAGTGATAGAAGAAAGCTATGCCAACAGGGACTACTTGGGAGTTATCGATATAACTCTTAGACTTCGTTATGAAGTCTGAGCGATAAGCTATTGTCTTGCCAATAGCCGATGGCTATCGAGGTAACTCTTGGCGAACAGTTGGTCATTAGTGAAACATAGATAAATTGGTAAGTTCTCTCAACGATGGACAAATGTTTTGGCGATAGGTGAACACTTCGGAGTAGCATATGAAGATCGGTATGAACTCTTGGCGATAGGAGTAAGTCTTGCCGACTTCTACTTGGTGCTCAGTAGGCTTGGGGACTTCAGTGTAACTTTAGTATTTTGCTATGACCTTCTGGCAAAAGCGATAAGTCAAAGCGACTATAGAGACTCTTGGTGACATCGGTATGAGTTCAATGTGGCATCGGCGAGACATTGTTAGTGTCTCACCGAGATGCCAATTCAATACGAATTCTGTTGACTGTGTATGACTTCTGATGTGGCATCACGTGGATGAATCAGAAGAGCCGAATTGGAACCGTTGGGAGTCTGTTCATTGTGACGGTTCTGTGAGGGAGCTCGATAGTCAGGGAATGCCATGGATATAGTTGGAAATTGCAGATGTTTTGATGTTGGATAGTAGTTCTATCAACAGTGAAGTGTGAAGAATTCAAACTGTATCAGTGAAGGATTTAAAATCTGTAAAGGTTGTAACCTGAAAGTTTTCTGTTCGAAGAATGTACATGATGAATGCTGCTATTTAATGACACTAGAAAGATAAGTCTAGAATTGTATGTAACTTTGATTACTGTAATACAAAGTGATTTCTCTTGGTGTGGTGGGTTTTTCTCCCGTAAGGGTTTTCCCACGTATATCTGGTGTTCATGTGTGTTTTTCTAAATACTCTGTTTCTGTAATTTGTTTCATAGTGCATCTCAATTTGACTGTAATTGAAAATTTAAAAGTACTTCTGCATTCTTTCCTAAGATATTGACGTTAGGAAAATTGTTTTCCGTGATCTAGTTTTCTTACAAGTGGTATCGTGAGCTCAAACATTGTGTTATCCTTGGGGGTACATTGTGTTTTTTGTGTCAATACTATTCAGTGGGAGTTTTGTAGAGATTGTTATTTCTATTTACAAATTAAGATGTCTAGTTCATTTGGGAAGATTGAAATAGAGAAATTCAATGGCAGTAACTTTGAATTATGGAAACTCAAGATGGAGGATCTCTTAGTAGATCGAGATCTTTGGCTTGCTGTGTCTGGAACTAAACCTACAGGAATGAAGCAAGAAGAATGGGACCTTGCAGATAGGAAAGCAAAGGGGCTAATAAGGCTCTGTTTGGCAGACTCAGTTCTTCTCAATGTGCATGAAGAGAAGTCTGCTTCTCTCTTGTGGAAGAGACTGGCATCTATTTATCAGGGGAAATCTTTGGTGAATAAGCTATTCCTGAGAAAGAAGCTTTACTCTTTGAGAATGCAGGAAGGAGGGTTTGTAGCTGATCATTTGAATGCATTTAACATGTTGCTCACACAATTAACATTTGTTGGTGTAAAGATTGAAGAAGAAGATCATTGTATGCTTATGTTATGTTCTTTGCCAGACTCATGGGATCATCTAGTGATGGCTATTGGGAGTACAACATCCAGTTTCAAAATGGAAGATATTGTTGGTTCTTTGCTGTCAGAAGAAATGAGAAGAAAGTCTTTTGAGATGGCGAAGGAGGCTCTTTGCTTGTCGAGAAGGTCAAAGGAGAAGGCAAGAAGAAGGACAAGAAGTCCAAATCCAAATCAGAAGGGAGATCAAAGTCTCCTAGCAAGAAGTACAAGGTGAGGTACTAGAATTGTGGGCAACCTGGTCATGTCCTAAAGGATTGTAAAGAGGAGAAAAAGAAGAAGAAAGGATCTTCCGATAATGGTTCTTCTCATAGTGATGGTGATGCCTTCATTGCAGCCTTGGCTACTCAGGCATCAGATGATGTCTGGTTGATCGATTCTGGAGCATCGTTCCACATGACATCTCATAGAGAATGGTTTACAAAGTATGAAGAATACGATGGTGGAAAGGTGTACTTGGCAAGTGATTCAACCTTGGAAATTGTTGGTCGTGGAAGAGTCAAAAATCCACCCCCTAATGGCGTATCAGCGGGATCAATGATGTTATACATACTAGGTCCGACTCTAAATTCCCATTTCTCGCCAAGAACTCCAAATGATATCGAGTACAAGTCTTGTTCTCTGAAGTGGCCGCAAGATGACTAGAGGTTCAATGGTGTTGGCTAGAGATGCTTGAATTGGTACCCTGTACAAGCTGCATGCACAAGCTGTTCATTGTAATAGTGTCTCTTCGAAGTCACTAAAAGTTGCTCATGGAGGTAAAGAGGGAATTGTCCCTAATTATGTAAACTCTATGGAAGTAAAACTTCCTATAGAAAAGACTATGCTTTGGCATCATAGGTTAGGCCACATAGGAGAAAAAGGTTTAAAAACCTTGAAGAACAAAAACCTGGTTGAGGGGCTTGAAGATTTTAATCTGGAATTTGAATTATGTGAACACTGTATATATGGAAAGCAACATCGTGTTTCATTTTATGACAGTCCTCATAAATCTTCTAGTTTGTTAGACTATATTCATTCGGATGTGTTTGGTCTAGTAGATGTTACTTCTTGTCTAAATTAAGATAATTATGTGTCATTCATTGATGATTATTCAAGAAGAGCATTTATATTTTGAAAAGTAATTAGGAGTGTTCAACATTTAAGGAGTTTAAAAATCTTGTTGAAAAATCGACCGTAAAACGAGCAAAATGCTTAAGGACCTGATAATGCATGAATTCTATTCCATGAATTTGAAAGATAACGAAAGACCATGGAATCAAAAGACACACAAGACTACACCTTACACCTACAAATGTAATGGAGCTGTAGAAAGGTTCAATAGGATGTTGATGGAGAAAGCAATAAAAGTATGCTTAGTAGTGTTGGATTGGAGGAGAAGTTATGGGTTGAAGCTACTGCTACTGCATGTTACTTAGTTAATCGGTCTCCAAACTCTGCTCTTGTTGATAAGACACCTATGGAAGCGTGGTCTGGTAAGAAGCCCTCTCTTAGACATATTAGAGTCTTTGGCTGTGAAGCATATGCACATGTGTCGGATGTAAAAAGATCTAAGTTGGACAACAAGGTTGTTAAGTGTATATTTATTGGCTATAGTGCTAACATCAAAGGATACAAGCTTTGGAATCATGTTACAGATAAGGTTGTATACAGCAGAAGTGTAATCTTTCATGAGTTGAAACCTTCCACCTTGGATCTGCAGTCAGAGACAAAGTCAGAAAATAGTAAGGATGTAGCAGCAATTCCTCCTACACCAGAGAAAGAGGAATTGAAGATTCAAAATGTACCTGAAACTGAGGAGAGCTCGAGCAGTTCTAAAAGCTCTGAAGAAGATGAACCTCAGCCTCAGCTAGTGAGGAGGTCAACCCAAGAAAGGAAACAACCAAATAGGTATGGGTTCTCATTAATTGATTCTACTTGTGCCTATGCCTTGATTTCTAGCACCGATGAGCCTAGGACTGTAAATGAGGCAATTAAAATGTCTGATTCAAATTCTTGGTTGGAAGCCATGGAGGAAGAAATGTCGTCATTAGATAAAAATGAAACCTGGAGTCTAGTGGCCTTGCCTAAAGGCAGAAAACCTGTGGGCTATAAATGGGTATTTAAAAGAAAAAGATTAGTGCGGATGGCGGGTGTAGAAAAATACAAAGCATGGCCCGGTTGCAAGGGGTTATTCCTAGGTAGGGAGTGAATATGGGAAATCTTTTCTCCTTGTGGCAAGCTGACATCTATTAGATTTCTATTTGTCACTTGCGGTAGCTTATGACTTAAGAGGTTGAACAGGATGGATGTGAAGACAATATTTCTTCATGGTGATGCTTGAAGAGGAGAAATCTATATGTCCCAGCCTAAGCACTTTGTTGAGAAAGGTAAAGAAAAACTGGTATGCAAATTAAAGAAGTCTCTATATGGGTTAAAGTAGTCACCTAGAATGTGGTACCAGAAATTTGATACCTATGTATTATCTTTAGGCTTTGTGAGATCAAAATATGATCACTATGTATACTATAAAGCTGAAAGTGATCAAGTGCTTGTTATTGCTCTTTATGTTGATGATATGCTATTCATAGGAAATAACAAGCTAATGATTTCTGATCTTAAGTCTTAGTTGTCTGCTAAGTTCAAAATGAAGGATCTTGCTGCAACAAGGTATATTCTGGGGATGGAGATAACCAGGGATAGGAAGAATAGAAAGCTTTGGCTCAGTCAGAGTAAGTATATAAAGACTGTTCTAGAGAGATTTTTTATGAATGATTGCAAACAGTTAGTTGTTCCAATCATACAGGGAATGAAGCTATCTATTGAGGACTGTCCAAAATCTCCTACTGAGATGGAGGACATGACCAGTATGCCTTATGCTCGTGCTGTAGGTAGTCTCATGTATACAATGGTCTGTACAAGACCAGACATTGCCCAAGCAGTGGGAGTACTTAGTCAATTTATGGCTAATCTAGGAAGAATACATTGGGATGCTCTGAAGAGGGTATTTAGGTATTTGAAGGGAACTTCAGATTTTGCATTGTGTTACTGGGGTAATTTAGTTGAATCATAGAGGACTCTCGACATTAGGTAGCTCGTAGATTCTAATTGGTAGGATATTAGCCGATTAGAATCCACCCGGTGGATGCGTTTTCATGTTGAATGGTGGTGCAGTGAGTTGGATGAGCAAGCGGCAGGCTGTAGTCGCTTGGTCCACTACAAAGGTTGAATACATGGGAGCTACTCATGCTTGTAAAGAAGTTGTATGGTTGAAACATTTGTGTTCTAACATTGGTTTTGATGCAGGGGAAATAACAATCTTATGTGACAGTCAGAGTGCCATTTGTCTGGCAAAGAATCCAACTTTCCATGCAAGGACAAAAAATATTTATGTGCAGTACCACTTTGTATGAGATATGGTTGAGGATGGAAAGGTCAGTTTGGAAAAAGTTGATACTCTGGAGAATGTTGCAGATGCATTGATGAAGCCGGTGAGCACAGACAAGTTCAGGTGGTGTGCCAGTTCAATGGGCCTTAGTGCCCATGCTTTTTAGTAAAGTAATTTTTTGCATGCTCTAGAGGTGCCTGAATGATCTTCGTCAAGTGGGAGATTGTTGGAAATATGTGCCTCAAACATTACAGGCTGAAACCTCCTTTAGAGAAATGTCAGTGTGACATTCTGATTGTCTGGCTAACTATCAGTTTGTTTTATCAAATTCTGAACAGGTCGTTGTGACCTAGGTATTGTCCTGCTGAAAGGTCCACTATGGAGTCTATCACTGTAGCTTGGTGTATTCGCTATGACCTCATAGCACTTGGGAGAGCTTTGGCCGAAAGGCCATTCGTTCATTTATTGGCGTAACTCTTGGTGACTGGAGTTTTAGAGTGGCTTCAACATTCAGAGAGATGTCTCAGCAAAGTGTTTATCTCTCACCGACAGAGTATGTATTGAGGTCTTCAGAATAACCTATATTCACTCGGTAAGATGTCACCGTGAAAGCAAATGTTATGTCGATAGTGTTTGCTTGTTTTGTTTCATCAGGAAGACTTAAGTGTTATCTTCAGTATAACTCAAAGCTATCGGGGAAGGTCTTAGTGATAGAAGAAAACTATGCCGATAGGGACTACTCGGGAGTTATCGATATAACTCTTAGACTTCATTATGAGGTCTAAGCGATAAGCATTTGTCTTGCCAATAGCTGATGGCTATCGGGGTAACTCTTGGTGACAGTCAATCTTTAGTGAAACATATATAAATCGGTAAGTTCTCTCGGCAATGGACAAATGTTTTGGCGATAGGTGAACACTTCAGAGTAGCATATGAATATCGCTATGAACTCTTGGCAATAGGAGTAAGTCTTGCTGACTTCTATTGGGTGCTCGGTAGATATGGGAACTTCAGTGTAACCTTAGTGTTTTTCCATGACCTTCTGGTGAAAGGGATAAGTCAGAATGACTACGTGATGACTTGATATATCTGTTGGAGCTTGATATAATATCTTGGTGACTACAGAGGCTCTTGGTGACATCGGTAAGAGGTCAATGTGGCATCGGCGAGACACTGTTAGTGTTTCACCAAGATGCCAATGTAATTTGAATTTTGTTGACCGTGTATGACTTCTAATGTGGCATCACATGGACGAATTAGAAGAGCCGAATTGGAACCATTCGGAGTCTGTTCATTACGACAGTTCTATGAGGGAGCTCGACAGTCAGGGAATGCTAGGGATATAGTTGGAAATTATAGATGTTTTGTTGTTGGATAGTAGTTCGATCAATAGTGAAGTGTGAAGAATTGAAATTGTATCAGTGAAGGATTAAAATCTGTAAAGGCTGTAACCTAAAAGTTTTCTATTCTAAGAATGTACATGATGAATGCTGCTGTATAATGACACCATAAAGATAAGTCTGGAATTGTATGTAACTTTGATTACTGTAATACAAAGTGATTTCTCTTGGTGTGGTGGGTTTTTCTCCCGTAAGGGTTTTCCCACGTATATCTGGTGTTCATGTGTGTTTGTTTAAATACTTTGTTTCTGTAATCTGTCTCATAGTGCATCTCAATTAGACTGTAATTGAAAATTTAAAAGTACTTTTTCATTCTTTCCTGAGGTATTGACGTTAGGAAAATTGTTTTCCGCATCTAGTTTTCCTTACATTGAGGAGTTCTAGGTTCTTGTCCATACACTTTTGTATATGTCCTAGGTTTATCACTTAGTCTAGATTTGGACCGATGGGTTGTTTAGCAATTACTTGGATGTTTTGGCAGCTGGGAGAGTGCATCTTGCACCTTTGCACTTCATTTTTAGTAATACATCATTCAATAATTACTTGTTGCTTCATAGATTCCAGGGTTGTTCCCGTTTGGAGTCTTTGAGTGTTCCGAGGCATCGGGTCTGCTGTCACTTTTTCATGATTCCTTGAGTCAATCAGTGACTATGGTTTTGATGAGTAGGCGAAATATCTTATTGCTTACTTGATTTCAGGTTCGGTGTTACTCTACAGAGTTCTTTCAGTGCTTCTTTGCAGCATGTCATCTCATTGTAAGGGGGGTTTTGTCCCACTGGGTTTTTACTTCTCTTACTCTTTCTTGCATTTGCAAATGGGTACCTAATCAGGCCTAGTTTCTGGGACCCATCTTTGCTTTCATGCATCTTATTCTAGTGTTTTAACTTCTTCCTAAGTTCATCTTAAGGGGGGGTGTTAGAGTAATAAGTTATTATGCTTAATTAATTATATCATATTGATTAATTAATTAAGTCACTTATTCCTCTTTGTTACTTAAGCTAAACTTAGGCACATTAATAATTAATTAATTATTAATTATTAAGTGTACACACTAGGGTTTCATTTAGGGTTTCCCTTTTAGGGTTTCTTGATCTCCTTCATAAGGATTGATCTCTATGTAATCATTGATTCTCTTAATGCATTTTCACTTTGAGGTTTACAAACATCTTCTTTGGTTCTTCATATCTTTTGCATGTGACAGGTATCCATCTTGCATGCAGGTGATCTTGATTCTAAGCAGTTCCAGCTTTCAAGTCCATTAGGGAGAAATGTGCTTCCTTAGACAGTGATCCTTAAAACAAATTGTAATTATGTAAGTAGTGAGCTTCCTATATTGAGAGTTTTCTCTTTGTAGCTTTTCCCTTCTTGGGTTTTCCACATAAATTTAGTGTTATCTTGTGTATATGTGTTCATTGTATTATCTTTCATTTATGTTGATTTGACTAATTATTGTTGATTTTGCTAAGGGTTGTTCATCTTGTTAATTGTCTAAATTTGTATATTACTAAAGGGTTTATGAACTAAAGGGTTTGTGTTTTAATAGATACTTATTCACCCCCTCTCAATATTTAGGTTTGTTCAGCAATTGGTATCAAATCCAAGTTCCTCTGAAGAATATTAATCACTAAAGAAAAGGTCTAGGATGGCACATGATGGAGCTTACAAAGGTCCTAGGTTTGATGGGACAAATTACACCTTTTAGAAATTCAGAATGGAAGGCCATCTAAACTCTCTTGATTTTGGTGTTTGGTAATATATCAAGGATGGTTATACTACTCCTACTTCTCCTCTAAAATTTAATCTAGTTGAGGTTAGGTTGTTTAAGAACAATTACAAGGCTAAGAATGCTCTATTGTGTGGGTTAGTTGATTTAGAACTTTTGAAGGCTATGAATTGCATTTCTTCGAAGGATTTTTGGGAAAACTTAGCAACATCTATGAAGGAGATAATAAAGTAAAGCATGCCAAGATGCAAATTTTCAAGAGCATATTTGAGACCCTAAGAATGACAAAGGATGAATATATTGCTAGTTATATTCTCTAGGTGGATGAATTAGTTATAGGCATCAAAGGTCTTGTATGAGAATTGAAAGAGGATGAGATTGTGAATAAGATTTTGATATCTCTCCCTAAATATTATAGTAATAAGGTATCTGCTATTGAGGAGTCTAAGGGCTTGGATAAGTATTTAGTAGATTAAATGTTTGGAGCTATGAAAACCTTTGAAATGAGAGAATTTGATAAATATGTTCCAAAGAAGGAAGCAAAGTTCAAAACCAATAAAAAGATAGAAGATAAATTAGTTGATCAAAATGATGACTTTGATGAGGTAGAAGAAATTTTTGTAAGAATATTGAAGGAAAGCACCGGAAAATATAAAGGTAAGTTACCTTTCAATTGTTTCAATTGTGGGAGAATTGGTCATTTTACCTCTAAATGTCCTTTTAAACAATCAGAAGATGGTAACAAAAGAGAGAAGTTCAAAAGGGGCTTCTATTTCAAGGAGATAATTTTTCTTTAGAAGATGAGGATAATGATTCAAATGATGAAACCCTATTCATGGTTATGAAAGGAAAAAATAGTGATATTAGAGAAGGTAATAATTTTGGTTCCTTGCAAGATGATAAGGGTAATGAAAGATCAATGGCAGTGTGGACTACCTTTCATGTAAAGGAAGAAGAAAATACTTGGGCGATTAATAGTGGTTGCTCTAACCACATGACTGGTGACAAGGGGAGGTTCATCAATCTTAAGAAGTGTAATGTTGGAGCTGTCAAGTTTGGTGGTGATGAGTCAAAACAAATTTATGGAAAGGGTTCTATAACATTGATGGAAAGAATAGGACTAAGGATGTACTCTATGTCAAAGGAATGAAGCATAATCTTCTCAATATTAGTCAGATGTGCAACAAAGGATATAACCTTACTTGTCATTCCAAAGATTATGAGATTGGGAAGGAAAGGTCTAGAAGAGGAGTTATAGAAGGAACTAGAAAAACTAGAAATTTTTATCACCTAAAGGATGCAAATGGAAGAATCCACTTATTGTCTCAATCTGGTGACTGTTGGATGTGGCACAAAAGAATGAGACACATCAACTTTGACAATATGATGAAGATTGGATCTTCTCATGCAATGAGAGATATTCCTAAGATAACCAAGCCTACAAACACTTTATGTAAAGAGTGTAAAATGGAAAAGAAAACAAATACAAGTTTCAAGAGCAAGGAGTGTTCTGCTATAGTGCTATTGGATTTGATTCATATTGACCTATGTGGACCTACAAGAATAAGGAGTCAACAAGGTAAAAGGTATTTCACGTTGTTGATTTATGATTACTCTAGAATGACTTGAGTTGCATTTTTTGAGAAAAATTAGAAGCTTTTGACAAGTTTAAAATATTCAAAGAAAAATTTGAGAATGAAATGGATGCTAAGATCAAATGCTAAAGGTTAGATGAAGGAGGTGAATTTACTTCAAATGAATTTGTTTTTTTTTTTCAAGATCATGGCATTAGGAGACATGTGTCTGCTTCTAGAACCCATCAATAGAATGGGGTAGTGGAGAGGAATAATAGGACTATGTAAGATATGGCTAGGGAAATGAGGAGAGATGCAAATCTGCTTGATATGTATTGGAACAAAGTAGTTCACACTATTGTCTACTTGTTTAATAAAGTGTGGTTAAGGGTCAATAGCACTAAGACCCCTCATGAGATGTGGTATGGAAGTCCTCCTACTATTACATACTTCAAGATTTTTGGCAGTAGATGCTACATCAAAAGAGATGAAGAAGACCTTGGAAAGTTTGATTCAAGATGTGATGAAGGGATCTTTCTTGGTTAGTCAAGCAAAATCAAGGCCTACAAATACTAAAACAAGAGATTGGGAAAGATGATTGAAAGAACAAATGTTAAAGTAGATGAATATTTGTGTTAGATCTCATAAGAACTAGAGGTTTTCAAACCTGATATATGCCCCTGCATTGAAGAAGAGGAAGAAGAAGAAAAGGAAGAGAAGAAACAAGAATCATAAAATATTCCTAAGACTCCAACGAAATATGTTCAGAAGAACCATTCTAAAGATCAAACAATTAGAGATAAGAATGAAGGTGTGTTGACTAGGAGAAGGTTTGTAAAAGAAAGTGAGCAAGTGAATTTTTGTTTACTATCAAAGACTTAGAGCTGCAGAACCTTTTTTATGCTAGAAAAGATAATGGATGGATAAAGGTAATAGAAAAATAATTGAATCAAATAGAAAAGAATCAAACATGGGATTTGATTCCCATACCAACTTATAAGAATGTTATAGGAACAAAGTGGGTGTTCTAGAATAAGTTGAATGAGGATGGTGAAGTTGTGAGAAACAAATACAGATTAGCATGTAAGGGATATTCACAAGTTGAAGGTATTGACTTTGAGGAGACTTTTTCTCCAATAGCTATAATGGAGGAAATACGTATGTTTCTTTCTTTTGCTACTCACAAGAATTTCAGAGTCTATCATATGTATGCCAAGTTAGCCTTCTTGAATGGTAATTTAGAGGAAGAAGTATATATTGAGCAACTGGATGGTTTCCTATTATCAAAATATCGGGATATGGTGTGCAAAATCAAGAAAGCTCTATATGGACTCAAGCAAGCTCCTAGAGATTGGTATGCTTGGTTGGACAAGTACTTACTTTAGCAAGGTTTAAAGAAAGGTACTAAAAATAGTAATCTCTATATTAAGGTTGAGGAAGACAAGATTTTGATGGTTATTGTATATGTTGATGGAATCATCTTTGGTGGAGATAATGATATGTGCAAGAGGTTTGTAGAAGATATCTAGAAAGAGTTTGAGATGTCTATGTTTGGTGAGTTATTTTTCTTCCTTGGGATTAAAATTGTTTAGCTAGATGATGGTATCTTTATTTCTTAGCCTAAGTATGTTAAAGATATGTTGAATAAGTTTGGCACAGAGGATTCAAAACTAGTAAGTACTTCTATGGTCATCAATTGTCATGAATTACTAGTTTGATGGAGAAATTCATGTCATGTCCTTTTCTCATGGATTGATGTGTGCTACCTCGGGGACTAGGTAGTTGGATCGTGACTATTGGTATTGGGAGCATTCATAATTGTTTGAAGAAGTGTTGTTGGTCAAAGGGGGAGAATGTGTTGATGATTCAAATGAAGATATTTTTTCCCTTTCTTGTTGATTCCAAACGGGAGAGTGTGCATATGTGTGTTTCCATCAATGCCAAAGGGGGAGATTGTTGGCATTGGTTGTCATTGATGTCAACACTTGGGAAGATTTTTGGCATTGGTTTTCATTGATGTCAACACATGGGAAGATTGTTGAACATATGTTTGTGATATTGTTGTATATTTGGCATTGGTTTTCATTAATGTCAACACTTAGTTTGTTTTGTCATTGATGCATGATGTTGTGCTAATAGTGATGTTGTTGATGGTATCGAGTATGTTGTATGCTCTTTCTTGTTGTTCCTGAGGAAGTATATGTTGCTACAAGAAAGTTTCAGCCTCCATAAGCTGGTAATTTTTATTTTTTTTCAGGAAGTTGGTTTAAAGACTATTTGGGAAAATGATTTGCATTTCTTTGTTGATGAAGATATGATCTTATGGTTTGGGATTCAGTTTTTGTGCTCTATGGATTTCGTACTCCATTATTTTCAGGTCACTAGTTTTGTCAAGGAGGTTTTTAGTATTTATAGTGTATAGGCAATTTTATTGATTGTCTAGACTAGTCCAAAAAATGCTCTACATTACTCTAAATTGGTGTTTTTAATCCTATAGCTTGGTGGATGTACTCTCAGTTCTTGTGCAGTGTCTCTATTTAGTTTTCATGTTGTTAAGTGTTTCACAATTTTATCCGATAATGCTATATCTCTTAGTTATGCATTTTATACTTCTGGGGTGAAGTATTCAATTTTTGTTTAGTTTGTGGTGGTTTTTTGTGGCATTGTAGTATGAAATAAGTATCTAGAAGTGTTTTTGTATGTTCATGGAATGTCTCTCTATAGCCTACATGTCAATGGTTGATCTCTTTGGTACTGCATATTGTGTTGAGTTGATTTTCTTTGAAATTTGTAGATGTTTGGCTGAAAGGGATTTTTTTATCACTTGCACTATGTGCTTGGTGGTCTGCGCTAGTATTTGAGATTGTGTTAAGATGTATTTGGGTTTTTCCCTATCTTGGTGAGAACCACATTAAGTAAATTAATTTGAAGTTGTTTTTTTGGACCGATTGGTAATGTGCTACACATTTCATCTACTTGTTTCCTTGTTGTTGACTTGGGTTGATGTGTGCCAATGTGTGTTGTTTGGGATCACATTGGAAGATGTAATAAGTTTTTTTTGGTCTTCTCTACCTTTTGGATAGGACTGCATTATACTTTTTTTGGCTAACTTGTTGAAATTATTTTTGTATTCTTTTCTAGCTTATCTAATTGATGTTGATATCTTGCAGAGCATGTAAATGAAAGAAAAATTTAATTACAATATGAGTGAATATGTGATAATGTGTGAGATGGAATGAAGAAGTAAGTTGAAGAAAATAAAAGATAAATGAGCTTTAAAGTCTCAGTCAACAGAGTGTATTGTTGACATATGTTGTAATTCAAAATTTCATGTATCCTACTATTAGATAGTGAGTCTCTTCAGAAGGTCCTTGTAATTTTTATCTTTCCTAGGGTTGTACGCCTTAGTATTGCATGTCCTTTATATCTTAACCTAGGTTTGTGAACCTTAGCTTGTAATTCAATTAGAGATCAGTGTGCATCCTTAGGTAGTGAGCCTTAAAACAAAATGTAATTTTGTAAGTAGTGAGCTTCTTATATTGAGAGTGTTCTCTCCATGGTTTTCCCTTCTTGGGTTTACCACATAAAGTTGGTGTTATCTTGTGCATATGTGTTCATTTTCTTATCTTTCATTATTAGTGATTTGATTGAGTGTTGTTGATTTGATTAAGGGTTTTTGATCTTGTTAATTTTCTAAATTTCTACATTGCTAAAGGGTTTGCGATCTTAAGGGTTTAAGTTTTAATAGATACTAATTCACCCCCCTCTTAGTATACAAGTATGTTCAAAAATTTGCATCTCATTAGAAAAATGAATGAAGCTAGAAATGAAGTCTAAAATGTGTTTTCTTGTTGTATACAAAGAGGCAACATATGGTTATCAGTTGTGGAATCCCATTCCGAAATAGGTCACTTGCAACCAAGATGTAATTTTCAATGAGAAAATAATGTTGAGACTGCTAGAATAGAGGAAATAAATAAAGGATTTTGTGCCTGTAGAATATATCTCAAGTGGGAGTGATGTGTCACACCTTCAGCACCAATTTTATTCCCAACAAACTCACCACTCACAAGAGCTATTTTTTTTACCATATATTCAATTACAAGAGTTAGCTTTGTCATAAAACCATAATAATGAAGAGTAGGTTGATCAAAATTGTGCCTCTTAATAGGGTGTTTAAGGAGGAATTATCCAAGAATTATTTCCTCAATTGAGGAGATTAACTAGGGAGTGTAAGCCTCTATCAAAGTATGATGGTTTTCTTCAACACTTGCTAATCTCTTATCAAGCTAAACCTAAATTTTTTGAAGAGGCATGTAATTCCTTTGATTCCAAACTTTGGATAAATTCCATGAGAGAATAAATGGATTAATTGATGGAAAATCACACATGGGACTTGGTCCATCTTCCACCAAATTGGAGAGCCTTAAAAAATAGGTAGGTTTACAAATTGAATGAGGAAGATAATGGAAAGAAGTAGTACAAGGCCAAATTAAATGTCAAAGGATATGAGTAGGAGAAGGGAGTTGGTTTTAATGAAATATTTCACCCATTGTGCAAATGACTATCATTCGAGTAGTTTTGGGTCTAGTTGTAGACACTTAAAAATGTCTTGAACGATACTATACACTTGAATCTAATATACTAACACTATTTCATCCTAAAACCCATCCTCTTTTCGCTTAATTGATTAAATTAGCCTAGTTATTTAATTAATTATGTTATTTTCATCCATTAACCTCATTATTCTAATTAGGTTAATTCCTACCCCTTTCATGCTAAACCTTTCATCCTATTAAATTGGATAAATCAAAACATTTAATTTCACACCTTAAATCCTCTCATTTAAATTAAATAATCTTAATTATTTAATTAAATTTCATTTTGACCCCTTTTCATTAAATAAGTTAATTATTTAATGAATATCCTAAATTGCCCTAATTTTCATAATTGAAACTTTGTTTTAATTATCAAATTACTAATTAATTCTAACTCTCCCACTTGCAGTGGAATATTCCTTGAGAATATTCCTTCATTGCACATTCCTCCAAAAGGGAATATTCTTTCCCTCTTCACTCATTTGAAAAAAGGAATATTCTTCCTTGTAACAAACTTTCAACAAACTTCTTGACCAAGTTTTGAAAGTGTACTTCTTTGCATGATTGTGATCCCTTGATTAAATATCAACTTGCATTCTCAACCCTTGATGGAAATCCATGATCCATGGCTCCATTTTCCTTCCATCCTAACCATTGATTGATTATTTCAATATTGACCATTAGCTTCATTTTTCCTATTTTATAAATAGACCTTGCGTCATTGAATAGAGATCCACCTTTTCAGAGAAAACTTATGTTGTTGAAAATCATTCTCATCTTGCATCCATGTTTTATGTTTTGAAGGAATTTTAGATTAATTTACATGCATTATTATCTTAGAGCATCCATTAATGGCTTCCATGGCAACTTAGTTGTATCCATTTACTATATTTTGAAACTAGGGTTTTAATCTTTCAAATCTTGCATACATTTAGAATAGCTTTGCATACAGTCACATCAATCATCATAGCATTCATCATGTTAAAATAGCTTTCATCATTTTTCACACACACCTCTCATTGGTTTCATCAATTTTCATCAATAAAACTGATTGAAACAAGCTTATCATCTAAGGGATTGGGAAAGGGTCACCATTCCACATCAATGCGACACCACTCCCCCAATAGGATAAGTTTCAATGTATTAGAGCAGATGTTTGTTAATCTTTCATGTTTTAATATGTTAGTTTTAATGGCTTCATTGTCTTTGTTTACATTGAATGATCTTATTGGGATTAATTCTTAGTGGCTTAAGTATTCTTCGAATCCATATGGATCAAGTGTAGTTAACCTATACTATGTCATCGGTCACATTTTAGAGTTAAAAGGAGGGCTTGAACTAATCAATCTGACAAATTTCTCTTTAGATTTCCATTTTCCTTGTGTTTGCAAATTCAATGACGCTATTAAAGATTCATTGACACATCTTGGACGCGTCACTATATAGTGACACATTTTTGTTCAAATTCAATGACGCATAATTAAAATTTGTCTCCGCACATTTAAATACTAATGCTAAACTCATTTTTTATCATAGCATGAATTTTATTTTAGTGACATATTTGATATGGCGACGCTATTGATGTCACTGTTTATTGTAGAGTGACATAGTTGATTTTTTGATATAGCAACACACTTGTGATGTAGCAATGCATATGATGAAAATTTAGCGATGTAATTGATTTTAGCATTGTTGTTTTCTGGTAAACTAAACTGAACCTAAATTTTGACATGTGTTTTAATTTTTTGATTTCATCTAACTGCTAACATGTCACTGACTTCTCATTTTTTTTAGGCTAATTGGCTTTCCAAGTTTGGGTAATAAAATTTGAAGTGAAGGAGCATATTTTCATTTGATTATATATTATAGCAAGTGTTTCGACACTTATGGGGCAATTATAACCCATTTATGATACTTTACTTCAAATTTTAGGACCAACTAGATTTCTTTTTGGGTTTACAATAAACATTGAAATTGGTTAAAACTCAACCCTCATATCCTCATTTTGTAATTTTGGTTTAAAATTGAACAAAACAATCTAAACACTTCATTTGGTGCTTAAAATGATTCCATTATTCTTGTCAAAGTTAAAATGAACGTGTGTGATTTTCTTATGTATGCTTTTTGTGTGTATCCTCTCCCCTTGCACTTCATGTAATCTCGGGTGAAGAAAAACACACAAGTATATTTTTCTTCTTGGAAGTGCCTATCCTCTCCCCTTGTGCCTTATGGAAAATATTGGGTGGTGAAAATAATTTTAAGCTTCAAAAATTGTGTTACCTTTAGAGGGCCTACCTGCCAACTTGTGAGAGGGAACAACCCAAGTAGTGCTTTCATTTTGGTTCATTATATAAATATTTGGTTGTGACTAAAGTCATTAACCAGTTGGTGTTGTTTTCCTATACCGATGAATGTCTCCTCTAGTATCCTTGTGATACGTTAAAACTCTTAGATGTTTCTAAGGGCTAGGAATTCTCTTAATTAAGTGAATCGCCGCATGTATAGCACCAGTTTATCTTGAATATGGTCATTAAAATCCTTGATTGTAGTGTTTAACCAAGTCCAATTCTGAAATGTATTTTAAGGTAGTGGATTGGAATAGCACCATCCTAAGAAGTTAATTACCATGTTCATTTTTTGGTTGAGGAAATAAAGAAAATAGGGAAGGGACTCTTTTGCTCAACGTGTCAAGATGATACATTTCCTTGAAATAGCCTATTTTTCCACTTCATCTTCATAGATTAATCATCTCTTAGGGTATGATGGTAAGCCTACCAAGAAATATGTACCCTCTCGAACTAGGATTGTAAATTCTTGTGAGTTAGTTAAACATTTGCTTGGTTCTAAAACAATTGCAAGCAAACATCAACAATACTTATCTAGATTTCAAACCCTTTGATTTAAGAATGGATACCCTTTCAAAGGCCTTGATATTGACGCTTGTCCTAAGGATTTTTATCCTTAGAGACTTCTAAATATCTTGACTTATATCTCAATCCATACTTCCCAAAGTTAACATAGGTAACTATGCCCCTAACTTCATGATTTTCACATAATGGACCTTGTGAAATGAATGATCTTGTTAACATAGACATTTAGTTTGAAACTTAAGCAAGATAAGTGTTTGTGGTAAAAATAGACTCATTTAAGCAAGATAAATTGAAAAATTTAGCCCCACATGACCATTTGGTGTCTGATCGCTCTGATTGAACAACCAAACCTCATGCCCGCTATCATACAACCAAACTTTAAACTAATTGAAGGAGAACAAATAGATATAATCAGTAGTTTGAGGAGCTTCACTTTTGAAATGAAGGAAACACCAAGCCAATGGATAAATACAACAAACATCTTAGACAAACAAGAGGAAAACATTGATATTGTGGCCGGAAGGCCCGTATTACCACCTCTCGTGTGGCAATAAATATCCTATTTTTATGATCTTGTGCTTATTTTAAATGGTCTCCCAAAAAATCAAAATCTTGAAAAGAGGGTCTACACTCCACCATTTCAAACTTAGACATCATAGTGCAAAGTATATCTAGAGATGTATCTTAAGGAATCACTATAATCAAGACAAATCAATAAGGAGACATTTTCTACGCTCTTTCATAGATTAACCAAATCTACACATTTCACAAGTGCTTCTCATCTAAATAATTAAGCTCTTAGGGTTTGATCACTCTAGAGTTATAGCATGATTTTTAATACCTTGGTCATGTAAAACAATGGTTCACTCTAGGTTAATGCTTTGGGTCAAACATTTCATCCACGCCTTGTCATCTTTCATATTTCCATTTCACCAACCTTTGCAAATTTTTGAACACACCAATACTTTTTAACTTAGACATCATTAAATCAATCTAAACCCTAACTTAGATACTTTGTATGTGAAATGAATCCTTTTCCATGCATTTAGTTAAGTTAGTTAGCATTTTTGGACTAGCTTCTCTTGAAGGTCACAAGTCTACCTTAAAGATTCACAAGTTCATTAATATATTTTATCCAAACATCAAACATCAAAATCATAGTCAAAAGTGTTGTCCCAAATTGCTTACAAAAATCACTCCCCATATCATTCATATTTTCATCTCCCACTCACGTCATTGCTCCAAAATGACTTAGAGGGGCCCTCTTACCTAAATTTGAGTCAACTAGAGAGTTTAAACATTACTAATCCCAACACAACTCTCCCATAGGTGACCCACAATTTATGGTAACAACAAGATCACAACATAATAAAATCATGGAGAAAACCAAAGTCCCATCCACCACAAGTGATACCAACCCTCAAGAATTCGATCCCAGAAGTCATTCTACCCCTCACAACAACCCCAAAACCAAGGACCATATGAGGTAGAACATGTTATGAAAAATCCATTTGAGTTTACCAAAGAATAAATCCTTGAGTATAAGAAAGAACATCAAGCCATAGAGAAAATGACTTCAATTCACCCATTTTTTGTCACACAAAGCTTTACGCAAGGGAACTAACCTAATCAACGATTCAATCAACTCCATCCCTAGGGCCAAATCAAACAACTCCTATTCTTGCAACTAACCTTGCTTAAAACCTTGGTCATGCTCTACCTTCGGTAAAAAACACACGTGTGGGTGCTTTAAACACCAATCCTCCCCAAAACACCACTTGGACACCTACCTTTGGTGCTCCTCCCATTCTTGAACACACCCTACATCAACATAAGCCACTTACACTTTATGAATCCATGACAACCTCAACATACAAAGGGAAACCATCCTCATCCATCCCCACAAGTACCACAAGTGTGCCCAACATTGCGCAAGGTAGTATGGATCAACAAGGGCATATCAACACCCTCACACAAAATAAAACCTTAATAGAAATAGGGATATCTTTATCCAACCACCTGATTGGTTCATCTGTACCATTGTTTTCACAAAACACATCCATCCCCTCCATCACCAACCTAAATCAAAATAATACCTTGGTCACAAATCCCATCAACCAAGGTAATACGTTAGTCACACCTTAAATACAACAAGGAAACCTCTTTCAATCAATTGCAAGGTTTGAATGTGTCATTTCTATTGCAATACTAAATGGCACCATCATCATCTTTCCTCTTGGTCCCCTACACCATGCAAAATCAAACGGGACCTCAAACTTACATTCCTCCATATCGATCCACCATCTTGCAAGGAATGTTAAACCAAGGATTCCCAATCAAAACTTCTACACCCAAAACCCATCACAAATGTCCCAACAACCAACCAATCCTACATTACAAGCACATGCCTTAGTTTTATAGCAAGCACAACAAGCTTATCAATAAACCATCCAACAACAAAATCAAGTAGCCCTAGTAGCACAACAACAACAACAACATGCCTAGGAAGAAAACCTAGCAACACAACAACATCATCAATCCCAACAAGTAGCCTTAGCAACACAACAACAGCAACAAGCACATCAAGTAGCCCTAGTATCACAAAAACAATAGTAGGCCCAATAACAAGCCCTCATGGCCCAAAAACAACACCAAGCAGCCTTAACAACTCAACAACAATAGCAAGTGCAATAATCAGCCCTAGCATTATAGCAACAAGAGAAATCCCAACAACAAGCCTTGTTAGCCCAACAGTATTCCCAACAATAACAAGTGCTTGCATAACAACAACAACAAAAAACAATAAGGTTAAACAGAACCTCATCAATACAACCACATTGGGAACATATACGCCTCAACCACCATCACCTTCACAATATCCTACACCACCATACACACCATAAAACACCTCATCATATCATAATCCTACATATAATCCATCTGCCATCCCACAATATGCAACATATGTTCCTCCACCAAACCCACAAGACAATGTAGCATCACAACTTAAGGCATTAACACAAGAAATGCAAGATATCAAGATGGGAAAAATGAAGATTCTTCATACACAACAAAACCTATTCCCATATCCATTCGATCAAAATATCGTAATGGTACCAATCCCTCCCAATTATGAAGTCCTCAAATTTGATAAATACAAAAGGAGAGGAAGTCTTGTGGACCACATCAAAGAGTTTAATGTCATGTATATGGAGGTTGCCTACAACGTGTCATATTTGATGCACCTCTTTCCACAAATCTTGATAGGCCCAACTATCGATTGGTTTTCTCAGTTTCCTCCAGGTATCAAAACCATCCAAGAAATCACCGATAAATTCATAGATCACTTCTCCTTTAATCTTAACATGCCTAGCAGAATTGTACACTCTCAAACAAAACAAAGGAGAATCTTTCTCCAATTTCTTACAATGATGGAGGCAAAGGGATAGTAAGAGCAAGTGGCCAATTCCCAATGAACAATAAGTGGGGATCATCATAGAAAATGTCAATCCTAATTTATCATTCCACT
>VDFB02089234.1:0-10401 GCA_007258455.2 Sequoia sempervirens | reverse complement strand
AAATTAAGTGTCCAAATTTGGATGTCTACAATAATTAGTATTTTAGTAGCATATTTTTATGTAAGAGTTGACATCCAACTCATATCATATCCAATTTTGTCCTTATCTCCTAATATTCTAGACCCAACCTTTATTTCAATTTTTCTTATCCTAATCTAAAATTACATCTTTAGTTCTAACC
Source organism: Sequoia sempervirens (assembly GCA_007258455.2). NCBI lineage: Eukaryota > Viridiplantae > Streptophyta > Pinopsida > Cupressales > Cupressaceae > Sequoia > Sequoia sempervirens. Next base: position 10,220 of record VDFB02089234.1, on the reverse strand, counting down.
TAGTTTAAGATCACAAGTGTAGAATTAACCTTCTAACTCCTAATTTCAAATTTAAACATGGGCCCAAGTTGATTGTAACACACCATTCAAACTACAAAAATTTAGACCAATTTTTTATTATTATCTAATTCATACAAACATAGTTAAATCATGGTTCCTTAGATATATTTAATTCCTTAGTCTTAAATCACAACTAAACCAAGCTTTTGAATTACTTAAATTAAATTCAACTTTTGTTCTTCTCTAATGGTTACAAGGCTCTCAATCACTAAACAAACTTAGAAATCAATGATTCACATTGATTGTTTTTTGATCAATAATCAAAGACTAAGGCAAATATAAAAAAAATCATGACTTTACACCTGACCATTTTGCATGACTAAGGACATGTAGTCAACTCTAGTTAGTTCAACCTATTTGAACATCATAGATGTATTAATAACTCCCACAAACTTGAGTAATACATGAATCCAAATATACTAGGTTCCTTTGGGTTTAAGCTTTACTTATTTAGATTCTATTTATGCTATTAGTAATTTTAGTGGTGCTTTGTGGGTGTGAAATATGGGCTACCAACACTTTAAACACCAAATGGAAGTAGATAGAAAGAATCTAAAAACTCTCGATCACAACCAAATTCAAATTAAAACCTTTGGTCTGAAAGGAAATATGCATCCACCCAAGATAATTTCCACATAACCCAAATAGAGAATATTTGCAAACAAGTATTTAGAATCCATATGCAAAAGAATAGACAACATACCATCAAAGATGACACAAGATATACCCTGGGAAAACCCTCAAGAGGGAAAAACCTAGCCTCCAAAAGCATCCATTACTCATGTATTATTCATAAATAAACATGATAATACATCTTCAGAGTCCTCTCAAACACCTTTGAAACATCAAGCCCTCTACAAGCACTCCATGTGAATAAGCACGTAACCACACATCCCATGCCATGCTTCATTCTTCACAAATGCTAACAAGAGCTAACCTCAACCAACCAACTATCCAACCTTAGATAACTACCCATGTATTTTTTTTTATAGAAATAAGCTCACACAAAACCACCAAGTGGTATTACATATAACCATGTGACTAATACCATGAGCTTACAAAACCATTAAACCTCATTTAATATTGGTAGTAAGTTTTTCTCAGTATTAAATATTTTTCCCATGTGCAACCTCACATCAAATATTTAAAGCAATGTTACATACAACACATAAAGTGGCCCCAAGAATGCTAGACACATGTGATGTACACATCCACAAACTCCCTAAGTGCACCACATAATAAATAAATAAATATTACATTACAATATTATGCAAAGGAGAATGATATTTCTAGTGACAAGGAGTAGTTTGACAACAAAGGCAAGAGGAAGGAGGAGGAGGGATTTGTGGAAGGACCTAGTCATTTTTCTGACTTTGAAAAGATGCTCAAGGAGGATTTAATGACTCATTCCTCAGACCCCACAGCCATGGAGGAAGATAATGCAAAGACTGTGGACAAGAAGGACGATTATAGCAAGTTGCTGGAGTAGATGGATAAACTCAAAAGGAAATTTGTCGGGTTGACCCAGTTTACCATCAAAATGATCCACCGTTCTATTGGTACCCTTTCTACTATGCTCAAGGAAGAAGTGGACAAGAAGATTATTGAGGAGGACCCCAACTAGGTTGGGGAGGATTTTATAAACCTCCTCATACAAAAATGGGAGGGTATAGCAAGTTAGTTTTTTGATTATGTGTTCTATTTTGTTTGGGTCATTGTTTGTTGGTTGTAGGTTTGTTGTCTTTGTGTCTTGTATTTTGGTGGTTTTTGTTTTAATATTCTAGTCTTGATCTTTTTTTCCCTTTGGGCTCGTGGTGTAAAGGGTATTTTGCCCTGTAAATGTAGCTTAATATATCAAAAACATTATGCAAGGTGTACAACACACCTTTTCCTAACATTCTCCCACTTGTTGTACACATTGCATAAGGGGTAAACAAGTAAACTCAAACATGAACAAGGGAACAATACCTCTAGCCACATATACCATCAAGCAATCAAAGTGCTTCATGTGCTCCATCAAGATAACTGCAAAAAGAATCAGGGTGACCATCATCTCCAACATGAATGCTCTCATCCTCTATCATGCCAACACACAAAGATAAGAAAAAATCCAAAGAGATGCTACACTGTTTGTCACAAAGAAGCACAAGTCTTGCATGATCCAATAGATATCCCAATACAAAAACAATCAATCCAAAGGTAACAAGTATGTATCAATAGCTATCAAGATATAATCACCATAGCTGAAAAATAACACCCACAATAAGGCTAACACATCTAATGATCCATACCTCAAAGGGATAGAAATCACAACAAGTGAACCTCGTGCCATGAAAATATACAACCCATAACATTCAATCACAAGCTCCAAGTACCAAAACTGTCATAAAATGAACATATACATCCAAGAACTCCCACTACATAGCTAGTGTCAAATCTGAAAATGATCAAGGCATTCAAAGATCCACCAATAAAAACACATAGAAGTGTAACCAACATCATGTAGTACTAGGGAACATCTACAAAGATATGCAAATCCCACAAACCAATATGATGCAATACATCTCTCACCACAAGTCTCCATAGCTCTCCCATATTCTTCACACCCAACAAAGGAAAGAGATAAAGGAACCTCCATGTCGTCACCAAAGAACAATGAACAACACATGACCACAAACATAGTGATCACCATAGCTCCAACCAAGATCTCAAAACCGATTTCATGTGAATACAAACATCAAGGAAGAAGAACAAGACCAAAAAGAGAACGTGCAAATCAAAACCTATAGTATGTACTTCTACACACACCTCTAAATGTTGAGCATGATAAATATGATCTCCACCAAAACCATGATCCTCAAGCCAAGAAGATACACTGCCACAAACTAAATAGGAATCAATCCAACACCAAAAAAGTACCTTCATAAACAATCATGTCATACCAAATTCCCTAAAGCACAAGAAACATCTGTGACACTATGATCACCACCAAATTTACTAGCAACAAAATCCAATTGTGTCACACATGTCTACATCACATAGTCAACTACATAAGTCTCACATCATGACTGCACCTGGTAAAACCTTCTCTCCTCCTCAACATGACAACCAAACCAACAAAACAAGTCACTAAACCAGGCCATCGAATTGAATATGTAACAACAATGAAGCATCTATGGGCATAGAAAACCCGCATCCAAGTCATAAATGCAACTTGTAAGTTGTAGATTCTAAACTAATGTATTGTAAACTTGGTAGAACCTACACAATTTAGAGGTTTATCTAACTGAACAGTCCACTCAACATTGCAAAGAGTACATTAAAATGTCAACCCAAGGTTTGTAAAATTGTGATGGTGCAGCATTGTATATGCCTTCAAAGACTCAAAACTACCTAAGCTATCCTATTCAAGTTATTCTAATTGTTGGAAATCACGAAATTGTAAAACAATGAAAGAATAAGCCAAAACTAATGGCTACGGGTACCTATAGTTGAAACTGTAACTGAATTGTTGTAAATAAAAGATCACTGTATCAACTCAAAACTAATCAAAACTAACAACTCAACTAATTTATCCTCCAGATTACTACTGGTTAACCATTACATGCATGTTCATAAACATTCATTACCAATAAGCAAAGTATGAGATACTAGTTTAACTTGCATTTAATTCATGAAATAATGATAAAAAAAAAACAACTATTAAAAAAAATAAACTAAACAATGAAGTGAAGAACAGTTACCTCGAGTGGCCTGCTCAAGTGGTTGTTCTCACTTAACTGAAACCAAATCTAATTAACAGATTCTATGCATCTAGTGAAAATGACATCATTCATTGCATATCATGAAAGATTACATAAGATCTTCTCATAGATTGTATTCAATCATTCTGAATATTCATCATGTCTTGAAATTGAAAATAATTGATAATGAAAAACTAAAAACCAACTAACTTATTTAAGGACTCAACCATCGGCTATATACAAGCTCAAGGGAGTCTTATTCAAAGCAACAACTAACCGCAATCATTAACTTCCACTCCTAGATATCAAAGCGTATAGTTAAGATTGAATTGTTCAAACCATAACTGAAAAGAAAGAAGAATCCTAACAGGACTAAAACTCTATAAAACAAGATTACATGTAAAACACACAAACATTTGTCAAAATCCTATCAATAAAGGAGTCCTCCTCTTCCAGTGATTATTAACTTGTTGTAATGATGCCCGTTCAATATCCAACAGGTTATCACATCAGCTTAATCTGGAACTCCCTTGTTTTGCTGTCCCAATCTTCCTTTTGTTGCGGGTTCAGCTTCCAATTGCTACGTGCTATAGTTCCTCCTTGGATGCAACAAGGTTATTTTACAAAGCATGTATACAAGACTAACTACCATAATTAAAACATAGAATTCCATCCACATTTCATACATATCTTTATATAAACCATGCAATACTATTATGTCATAACCATATTTCCATCATTATATTTTAGGTTTAATTCTGCATAATAAGTATGAAAAGGTAGTATAATATAGGAGTATTGTCTGGAAAGTATACCTAAAAGTGTTTGAAAGTACGTATGAAAGCAACAAAAAATAAGCTAATAACTAAACCCATCATAAGTATACACCACCTACAACACTATAGAACTCGTAGATGGAACAATGTAACATACAAATCCAAAAATATACTAATAACCATGTCAAATGAGAGTAATTAGAGATATACATATGATTGTACAATGAATCCAACATCAAATTGCCAAGATCTAAATAGTCATAAGCTCACAAAATCACCATAGTCAAAAGAACCCATAAACAACTTAGATGGAAATAATAATAAATAAACCATGCCAAAACATCTCCAAACCTGATCCACTGTGTAGTTCTCTAGACAATATTTTTGTCAACTATAAGAAGTCCAAAATTTGACTATGTATGCACAAGTTATGACCTCTCTCCAAGCTTGAAAGGAACATTAGACTTCTAGCAAGCAAATCACTGTCAAAAAAACAATATCTTGAAAAACCATTGATACCACAGTGAAGTACATGGAATCAACTTTCCAATGAGTATAAGAAGTAAAAAAATCGACACCGTGGGTGAGAGTTATTCCCTTGGAAATTTTTTTTCCCAATTTTGCTATAAAATGCAAAATAGGGGTGGCCCTTGGGCGATGCCCTGGGCAACGCACTAGTGGTGGACCCGCTAGCATATTTAATTTTGATTTAATTTTTTTCATATTTAAAAATTTTGGTGGCATTTAAAGTTATCGACAAATTTATTAATTTTTAAATGGCGGAATAAAAATAAATTTTATTTACCCTGCGTGGGGGAGGCTAGTCGACTCGTTGAACCTACTGGCTAGAGCCAACAATTGCTAACCATTTCCAAGCTGGTAGGGCACAACTGCCAATCTGTGTGGACTAACAAACTGTGTGCATATTAACCGCAATAGGTTACGTGGGCGCGAGGGGGCTTTGCGAACCCCCCAAAAATTATTATTATTATTTAATTTTTAATAAAAAAAACATGGTTTTATTAGTGAAAAATTCTTGCGTAGGAATAAAAAAATGTAGAAGCCTGCAATATTTTCTTTAATTTATTTTTCTGTAAAAACAAATTTGATGGTCGTACGGTTGAACTGGGTAGGGGGAATTTTTTTTGCATTTTTTCAATAACCAAATTAGGTCAAATTTTATGTCAATCTTCATCTCTCAAGCCTCTAGATCCAATGATGAGGTATGTTTTGTCCCAAGGGGTCATCTGCAACATTTCCCCTATAAAACCCTCATGATGAACATCTATAAAAAAACCCTTTTTCCAACAAAGATTTTGTAATGGGGTGAATTGCACCCCTAGAAAAATGCAACATTTACATTACCCCCTACCTTAGAGAATTAAATTCAATGATGCAATCCATACACCTGCCACCTTTCCCTATCCACTTGGAAACTAATTTGTGTGTTGGTGGAGTAATTTTTGCCTAGAACGCTAGCACGACGTGCAGACGTCCACACAGTGCACTTCTGTCTTGATAGGATTCTTTCCTCTAGAATCCATAGAGGCATTACACTCCACCATTGGACATGAAGTGTAACATTTACTGCTCCCTTGACTGACTTCAAATGATCCTTTTTCCTCCTTCTTTCCTTCAATTTTCCTATCTTTCCATTCTACTCAGCTTCTTGGTCAAATTCACTCTACACACTTGCTCTCTACTTCATTATCACTCATTTTCAAGATCACCACCTTCATTGTAGCTGCAAGCTGCCATTTTTTTGGCTCCTCCTCTCCATTTTTGCAACAAAATTGGCTTTGGAGAGCTTGCAAGCTCACTCCTTCCTCCATTTTTCCTTGAGAGCATGTGGTTGAGAAGGTGATATCCACAATTTTCATTTACTTTGCATTATCTTATTTGTATTGTAGCATATTGTTGTTTGAGTATTGCTTGGTATTTCCTTTTCTATACTCTTTTTATCATATTTCTATACAATCATTGCTATCTGACTATAGGTGGAGATGGAAACACCAAAGAAGGGGACTAACTGAGGCAATCCTCTAAACACAACCCCAACATTTTTTCATTCTTCTATGTGTAGGTACTTTTCGATTGGAGCTATTTAAAGAATCAAGTTGCATGAAGTTTGATACTATCTTATCATCCTTTGTCAATACGAGCGTATCTAGTTAAAGTATTCTTCTTGTTGTACTCTATTTTTGTACTTCCTTTACATTTTGTTAGAGTATAAAATTTCCTAGTCAAGTTGTTAGTTTCATTTTCAATATTTTCATCTGTCTTAGAAGTCCTCTATCCGTACAGATGCTAGTGCCCCACTAAGATGCCAACGTGTTGAGCTAGAGTCCATGTCCTACGCTGTCGTCCTCAAGTAGTGAGTTGTCTAAGTCATAGATTGAACTTTGTGAATCAACTCGTTTGACCCCCTGAAACATTCAAGTTAGTAGAAGGAAAGTAGCAACTAGATTGCTCTTCCTTTTTGACCCCAAACGCCTAAAAATTTCCAATCACTTAGCAAAGCTTGAGGTAGATCAAGGTGGCTTATTACTTAGGACCCTCTCGTGACTCAGGGTCTCGGAGCAGTCGATCGCCCTCTACATTTTGGTGAACTCGACGTGAACTATTTTGGTTCCATTTCATAGTGTCGAAGGAACCTTCTCTTGTATTCTAGGCATGTTGTAGGTTTGTGTGTTGCAAAGTGCATAGCCTTGCAACCTAACCTACGACCCCTAGCAGTGTAGTTAGAAGGATCCCTAAACATTGTGAAGTGAAATATAGATAGGTCATTGTTTGATTGCTAAACCTTTGGGATATCCTGAGGAAGTCCTTTTGAAATACATAAACATGGCCTCTTTTATGTATCTCCCCATTCCTCTTGCACAACCTATGAATGGATCACATGCTATAAGGTCTTTACATCGCAAGAACTACCTATGAACATGAATAGAGAGCCTTCTCCTCTGTACATTCTCGCTCGCATAAATAGGAACATCATGATTGGTGTTGTAGTTGATCGCACGTGCCATGTGAATGTTATAACAAAGGATATTATAATAATAAATTTCTTGCATAAGGATGGGTATGATGAATCAAAAACCACAATATGTATGCACGATGGACTCTCAATCCCTCCAATTGGTTCCATGACTCTCTTAGTCCTGGTAGGACCCAGGACTATAAATTCTCCTTTTGATATCATCTCGAAATCAGACTTGTTGAGAGTGAAACTAGGTAGCCCATGGGTAGTTTCCATGAATGTGGTCACTTTAGTGATCCATAAGTGTTTAAAGTTTTCTCATGAGGGCTCTATGCATGTTGTGCATGACATTGGATATAAATGTTTGGTCGTGTGGGGGCTACTCGCTAGATCACTTTTGGCCTGCCTAGTTGGTTTGCTTCCTCCAAGGATAGACTTGCTTTATCACACCCATGTCAAATACAAGAATGGGGGAATAAAATCGAAGGTGGCCTACCTTGTCTCCCCTTACACCATTTCAGTTAAAGGTTCTATGATCCACAACAGTAGGCTACCTCCTCCTCCTCTCCAAAGGGGAAGGGGAGGTCTACTCGCACCCAAGAGCCTTCCTCTTCCTCCGTTGTCTCATCCACTTCTATCTCTCATCTTGTTGTGGTGCCTTCAACCTCTGCTCCTATGTCTCACATGGGGAGTCCAATGGTGCCTACCTGGTGGAAGGCCAAGCATCAAGTATTTGAACTTCCCATCTTACCCATGATGCTAAGGCCCATTGTCTATAGTAAGGAGAAGGGCCCTCATGGAGTTGCCCCGGTGTCTTGGCCTCTATAGCCTCCAATTGCTCCTACCCCTCAGGTAGTGAATGGGAAGAGGTCTACCACCGAGGTGCTTGAGTGTACTTCTCCACCTATTGCATTTTTTTCTCTTGCACTTCCTGCTCCTGCTCCCATCCAAGAGGTTTCCCTAGCAACAATTGTGCAGGACACATCTATAGTGGAACATGAGCCTCTTATTCCTTCTCAAGAGATGAGTTCTAGTTCTCGGAGCTGAAGAAAGTAGCTTGCACATGAGCATAAGTTTCAGAGGAATGCTTTGGATATTGAGCAAGCTACCTCATAGAAGGAAGGAGAGGAGACAACAACTCCTATTTTGGTATCTCCTGTTATGCCTCCCTCTTTTGTTATTTCTACTTCAGTTCTCGTCGCCTCGATCTTGCATCTAGATTCTCCCATGAATGTTGATGAACCTCTCCCCAAAAGGGTGTAGGTGTTCATCGCTCCCTCAGTGGAGCCTCCTCTTCTAATGTCCCTTCCAGACATCCCTCCATTCTCTCAACCCATGGACATGCCCAACACCATGGTGGTGTTCGTTGTGGCCTTGTCCTCTTCCTCCTCGCCTTTTGCTTCCCCTATAGGGATTTGGCATCCTCTGATGAAGCCTAAGTTGGAGGATGACCTCGCTTCCAATGGATGTCAGAAGAAGGGATCACCTTCTTTGGGAGAGGTTTCTGCTTTGGCTTGTGTTGTCCTAGTGATGGAGACATCCCCAATGTCTCCCTATTTTTCCACCATCTCTTTCAAAGAGATTGATGGTGGATCTTGGGCACCTCCTTCATCTCCCTCATAGTTAACACATGGCACTCCTGTCAAGTGCATGTTTAACTTAGTAGATGATGTCCTGACTCTCTCAGTGATCTGTGTAAGATCAATGACTTTGACCTTGCAGAACTTGAGTGAAGATGACTTTGAGGGGCCCTCTTTCTTAGCTCTTATTCTATGAGATTCGAAGGGTACTCTCCTTGTCCACCCTCCCCTTATAATGATCTAGATTGGGATAACAATGACCTCCTGGTTGATGAGGACTAGGCGAGTACCTCTTCTTTATCTGTAGATTTGATTTGTGTGTGTTTTTTGTGTTTCCCCTATGCTTGTTTTTGTGTGTTCCTGGAGGACCCTTGTCACACTTGTAGTTGCTTAGATACAGGAGTGAAATTTTGTTGTAAAATTCCTCTATATGTTGCATCATTATTCTATATGTTGTTGTATAACTGAAAATATGTTATACTTTTGTGAATCCTTACATGCAAAGATACTCAATAATGAGTCCTTGCAAATCAATTCACAGCTCTCTATCCGAGAAGAGCAGAGATTGATATTGTGGTCCTCAGATTAACCCTGTTACCCCTGCAAATACAATCTCAGAACGAGAGATTCAAAGAGGAGAAGCAAGAATGCTAATCTCCATGAATCCTGTTCTTGCAATGCAATAATGAAAACTAATCTAAATGGATGTAAATGCAATAAACCAAACTAATTTATTGAAATAAAAAATTAATCTACATGCAATGCCATAAATAAATTATTTTGCAAATTAATCTATTATGAAGATTAAGCTAAAATATAATACTAAACTATATGCTCTAAAACTAAGATGCTTATATAATCAAACTAATGTAATCTCAAATGATAAAATTCAAATTTGTAGCATAGGTTTGATGTAAAAATTCGTGATCCTCTCTTTTTGAAATGAGAATGAGAGGGCTTATTTTATAGGCGAAAGTGGAATTGAAGGCAAATTCAGAAGCAATGTGGGATAAATAGAAAAATAGAAACAAATCTTGATTGGAATTCTTTTTTAGTTTATTTCCCTTTTAACTGATTTGTTTCC